>PVJI01019181.1:0-19457 GCA_004026765.1 Micronycteris hirsuta
TGACAGTCTTATAGGAATTCCTTTGTAGGTAACTGTCTCCTTTTCTCTTGCTGCTTGCAGGATTTTCTCCTTCTTCTTAATCTTGGGTAATGTAATTATGATGTGCCTTGGTGTGTTCCTCTTTGGGTCCCACTTCTTTGGAGTTCTCTGAGCTTCTTGGATTTCCAGGAAGCCTATTTCCTTTACCAGGTCTGGGAAGCTCTCCTTCATTATCTGTTCAAAAATATGTTCAATTCCTTGGTGAACTTCTTGTCCTTCTGACAGCCCTATGATCCGGATGTTGGGTCGTTTACAAATGTCTCTGAGGTTCCTGAGTCCCTCCTCATTTTTTTGAATTCTTGTTTCTTCCTTCTGGTCCACCCCATTGGTTTGAGATCCAACTTCCTTTTTTTCCCTATTGGTTCCTGTAAATCTTCCTCCATTATCCTTATCGTATTCTTCATTTGTTCAATTATTTGCATCCACCTTTCTTCCAGTTTTGTTAGCATTTTAATTACTAGCATTTTGAACTGAGCATCTGATAGGTTGACTATGTAGTCATCCGTTATTTGTAATTTGTTCTGATCTTTCATTTTGGCCATTTTCATTCTTTTTATCTTGGTGCACTTGTCGGCTCACCAGTGCTGTTGCCGGCAACCTGGGTCGCTTTTGGGTGACATTGCCTCTGGGGGCGGGGCCTGGGAGGAAGCACTGGCGGCTGCCGTTCACCATGGGCTCCCGTCACCCCTCCGCTCCCGGTTTCCCCACCACCTTTTCCGCCAGACTCAATTCTGCTGGCTCCCTCTGGCCTCTCTCTGGCAGCGTCGCAGGCTTATGGGATTCACCCATTGTACAGGGACGCGCCCTGTTCAGGCGCTGAAGGCGTCAGTCCCTCCGTGACAACTGCCTCTCACTCCGTTCCTCCGCCTGGTTCTGTCCCGCTTACCGGCCTGGATGTTCATCCTCTCCAACCTCCTGGGTGTCGGACTTCTCTTCAGTTCTTTTCTATCCGTTCTGGTTGTTTAATTTTTTGCTACTGCGTTAGTTGTTTAGACACTCTGGATGTGTGGGCGGTGAGTGCATCCACCTACGCCACCATCTTGGCAGATGTCCAGTCCTTCTATGTTGTTTAATTCTGCTATGATCTTGATTATTTCCTTTCCTTCTACCAACTCTGGGATTTTTTTGTTGTTGCTCCTCTAGTTCTTGTAGATGGAGGGTTAGGTTGTTTATCTGAGGTTTTTCTATCTTTTTTAGGTACGCCTGTATTGCTATGAACTTCCCTCTCTGGACTGCTTTCATGTGCCCCATAGCTTTTGGGTTGTTGTATGTTCGATTTCATTTGTTTCCAGAATCTTTTTTACTTCTTCCTTGATCTCATTGTTAGCCCATTCATTATTTGATATCATGTTATTCAGTCTCCATAAATTTGAATGTTTTTGCGTTTTTCCCTTGAGGTTGGTTTCTAGTTTCAAACCATTGTGAACTCAGAAGCCATTATATTTTGTCTGATATAAGATGCTTTATATGATTTCAATTTTCTTGAACTTCTTGAGGCTTTTTTTGTGTTCTACCATGGGGTGTATCTTTGAAAATGTTTCATATACATTTGAAAAGTATGTATATTTTGCTTATTTGATATTGAATGTTCCATATATATCAATTAAATCCATTTGATCTAAAGTATTGTTCAATGACACAATATCCTTGTTGATTCTTTGCATGGAAGATCTATCTATTGTTGACAATGTGTTGTTAAAATCTCCTACTGTGAGTGTGTTGCTGTCAATATCTCTCTTGAAGTCCTCCAAGATTTTTCGTATATGTTTGTGTGCTCCTATGTAGATGCATATATGTTTACATAGTTATATCTTCTTGATGGATTATTCCTTCAAGTTATATAGTGTCCTTCTTTGTCCCTTTTTATGGATTTTGTTTTAAAATCTATTTTGTCTGATATAAGTATTGCTATGCCAGTTTTTTTTATGTCTGTTTGCCTGGATTATTTTTTCCAACTCTTCACTTTCAGTCTGTGTACATTTCTTGGTCTGATGTGAGTCTCCTGTAGACAGCATATATGTGGGTCATGTTTTCTTATCCATTCAGCTACCCTATGCCTTTTTATTGGAGCATTTAATATATTTACATTTAAGATTATTTATAGGTACTTATTTATTGCCATGTTTCTCTTTATACCTGTGTTCTTCTCTCTCTTTGTTTTTCTTCATCTTCTTAAAGCAGTCCCCTTAGTATGTCTTGTAATGCTGGTTTGGTGGAGATGTATTCTTTCTAGGGATGGAGGTGGTTCAAGAAAGCATTCTTAGAGGAAGTGATATATGAACTGTATCTTGAAGAATAGATGAGTCTTTTGGGAAATTAGGATAGGAAGTAAGTACATTATAGTATGTGTGGAATGAGAAAGAATATTGATTATTCTGGAGATGGGAAGAAGGCAGAAATCTATTAAGTTGAAAGAAGGTCTCATCTTAACAGGAGAGTGGCAGCTCTATCATGCTCCCTATATATGCTTTAACCCCTTCCACAAGAAGCAAATAAAGTTGCCACCTGAGAGTTAAACTAGTAAAATTCACCTGCAAGACAGCTGGAAATCAATCAGGAAATTATCTGTAAATGTGTCATTGGAAACTTGGGGAACCCTTAAAACTCTGCTCAAGGTGATCTAAGACAAATCTGAAGGAGCCAGAACTGGAATGCAGTTGTAATTTTGTAAGAGAAAGCCAAATTAATTGTATTATAAACTGCTTGGATTGAATAGAAAGTACAGTAGTTGGCCAGCTAGAATCAAAGAAATGATCACTATCAGCCAACGTTATCCAAGAGAATCATGTTTGCCAAGTTAACCCAATATTATGGGTTCCTTGGCGAAGTTGGTCCTATAATTGATGAGAGTACTACAAGTTGTCTAATCTGAAAAAATATTCTTTTGATAACTAAATCCCCTTGTTCTAATTTTATGCTCACCAAGCAATTTTTTGATAATTTATTTGGCTTCCTAAACAACTTGCTTACAGGGAAAGAATGCACTGATCTGCTTACTCAAGCATTTTGACCTGTTTAACAATTATATTTCTCATTGTAAATTAATAAATTGGCACATCAACATATTCAAAATGCACATATACAGAATTTATATATATAAATTATTAAAATCAAATATATATGCACATATATAATTACATTTTTAGGTGTATAACCCTGGTAGTAATAAATGAACTATAAATAAAAGAAATGTGGGGGTTTTTTGCCTGTCAAATTAGCAAAAGCTCATTTTTTCCAGTTTTGAAAAATATGTAGTGATGGAGATATATTCTCATTCACTGAAGGTAAGATTGTAAATTTGCAATTTACAATTTTTGCAATATATATCAAGCATTTTTGTAATATGTATTGAGGCTTAACAATTGTTATGTTTTTAGACTAATTCCTGATAAAACATAACACTATTGATCTCAGTGTCATTTATCACATGAAATGTCCAATAATAAGAGAATGCTTAAAAAATTATGATACAGTCAAATAATAAAAAATAGCAAGCCACAAAATCATGTTTTCAAATTTTCAGTGCCTTTGAAAATGCTCATGATATAATATTAAGTTAAAACACATAATCCAAAACTGTACATACAGTATGATTCCAACTATTTTTCCAATGAACGATGACATAGATGGAAAGACATTGGTTTATTCATCATTTGGAGGGAAGGAAACAATACTTTAATATATCCAAATTTTATTTTGTTGACAGTAACATACATACATCTGTAGAATTATATATTATGTAACACTTTCTTCTTCAGTAATACCAGCAAAGTAGAGACTAAGCTTTCTTCACATTTCAGACTCTAAAATTTTTGGAGTTATGTTTGGCCATTGGCAGTGATGCAGCATATTGTGGTGATGTGTGGCTGCTTTTCATAACCCCAGCTTGCGGTGATATGACAAGATCAGATCAGAGCATGTAGAGCTTTTCCACTTTTCCCGTTTAAATTCATAGTTTCTTTATTTTTTTTCTTTTTTTAAATTCAGTTACATTAGCTAGAAATCAATCAGTTTCTCTTGAAAGCCACTCAAAAACTTTTGACAGATAGATGTTCAATGCCTGAATAATAGTCCCTCACAATGCATTAAGTGGTCATACCAATCTTTCCTACCTTTGAAAATTGCATGATCTATTCCAAGAGATTTGGCAATTTCTGTTGCCTTTAATTGCATTGTCTGGTGTATGACAGGCAATCTTCTGCAGACACAAAAATTTTTCATTTCAATGATTCATCATAGTGTAATTTTTAGAAGACATTTTAAGTGACAATTAGGGAGAAAGCCAAATTAAAGTTAAAAATTTAACCATGGGTGGTACTACCAATGCAAATAACTCAATTGAAGTGACAATCAGATGAACAAATATCCTCTATGCCCAGCTAAGTCTGCACATACATGAGCAATGACAATATCACAGTGGATTCTGCTGCCTGACCATTTGAAAGTCACTTTTTACATCCATTATAAAATTTAACCATGGGTGGTACTACCAATGCAAATAACTCAATTGAAGTGACAATCAGATGAATGAATATCCTCTATGCCCAGCTAAGTCGGCACATACATGAGGAAATATGGTATGAAATATGTACACTTGGTGCAGACAAACACGCACAAGAAAAAGGCAAAAAGGAAACACAACAAAATGCTTACAGTAGTTGTCTTTGGGTGGTGGAACTGCAGTTTGTATGTATTTTTGCTTATCTTCATTTTCTAAATGTCTGAAATAAGCTTTTATTACTATTAAATTGTGAAAAATCATAGCTGTTTAAAAAGACAGCTCTTTGTATTTTGAAGGTTGTCACTCCCTAATGAGAGATAAAAGGTTGAAACAGAGAAAAACAAATTTGGACCTGAATCAGATGGCTACTTGTAAGATTCCAGTAATTCTTGGATCTTCCTGGCCCAACTGAACAAATAAACAAGTGCCCTCAAGTCAGAGATGACTTAACAGAGAAAAAAATCAGAAACTTTGAGACCACACTTGTCATTTCAGTCCCTTTTCTAATATGTCACACAATTGTGACAAGGCACTTATCTCTCATACTTGTTTTCTCACCTGTAAATGAAAAGAATACATCTACTCATCCAATTCATGGTAATGGTAAGAATAAGGTTAAAAGCACATTGATAGCTCAGATGAATGATTCAAATTCCTCTAAGACCAAACTACAAATAAATCAAAGAACTCTTGCTTCAGCAATTCTGATAAAACTCTTCATGATTATATTATATGTGGAGTGTGTTATATCCTATTTTCCCCATGTGACAATGTTTGGTCTCAAACAAAGTATTCTTTCTCTTACTAAATTATCTTTTAGTCATTTTATTTAAAATATTTTCCTGAAAAGATAATACTACACAAAACTGTCATAAAATGTTCACATGATTTTATGTAGCCCATCTCCCTGTGTGAAATGCTTCTTTCTTTCTTATTTTGAGTGTATCTATTTTCAAAGTTAGTTTGATTACAGTGCTTTGGAAATGGTTACTTGGACAATACTCTTGTGAATAACATATTGAAATAGAATTGACAGGAAATCACACAAACCATCAATATTAAATAAAGTAATAATGAAGGTGTTATTTGTTCATATATAAAAAAAATGATCAAATACTTTACGGTCTTGCTTGTGTTCCCATAAGCAATGCATATATAGATAAACTATCTATATGTTAGCTGATGACTATTTTGGGACTGATGCCTGAGAACTGTTTCTGTCCTTGGATCCCATTTCTGAGGAGGAACTCACCAGAAAATTTCCTCAGGGTGTGTGTGGGGGGGATGAGTGTGTGTGTGAGCATGCATGCTCACACATATGCACACACATACATTGGGAAATGTAGGATTAGGAATGGTGGAGAGCGGTGTGAGCAGAGAGCCATGGGACTGACAGTTTACACACAGTTCTGTTTCTGGGGCTTGGGGGAAATGCCAGGACTTGTGTAATTTCTGTCATTGGGCACAGGCAAATAATTTCTATAATTTCAGAAAATTAATGTGACCCCAGCTCCCCACTACCTGTTGATGAGGAGAAGGGCCTCAGAAATTTGCTTCATCTCACAAACTCCTGTTAAGTCTTACTCTCAGGCCTGGCTCCTAAAGCAAAGTGGGGTGAGAGGAAGATGGGGCTATCAATGAGGAGCTCTGGCTATAGGCAGCAGATATGCACTGTGATGTGATGAAAAGTAGAGCTCACAGCACTTCATTCAATGCAGCCCTCAGGAAATATGCACTCAAGGGTTGCAATATCTTAGTTCATTTAATCTTTCCAATAGTCCATGGTTGTGCACAGTGGGGTTTGGAGGAACCTGGACCACTTAGTTCATGTCTAGCACAATATAAACTTTCAAAAACCAGTACCTGCTATTAGTCTCATTGCCATCATCATTATTTAACACCACAGAAAGGGCTTGTGATCAATACTCCATCCAGGCATTTTTTCCACCATCACCCCACCCCAACTTACACTGTCCTACAGTGGGAGCTTAGATCACTCCTCTGAGATAAAGCAGTGAAGATGCAGATGTTTTCTGGACGATGATCTGTCTCAAGCCTTTATCATCCATCAATAACTTTTGCAATGGGTAACTGAGGTGGTGGTCCAGAGAACTATGTTACTCAAAAAGAAAGGGCCAGGAATGAGGTGGCTGGGTCTCTCATGGTGGCCTCTGGCAAGCCAGCCTGCAGTGTTGGCAAGCAAAGCAGTGGAAAGGACTGAGGCAGGACCTTCCCCCAGGCTGGCTTGTTAACCAGGTCTGTATGGATCAAGATAGGGAAGAGAGGAAAGTGGAGGAGGCCAGGAGGAGTCTCATACCTCAACCTCAAACCCAAGAAGACCCCAGGTTTTGATAGGGTGAGTTGAACCAGACTGGTAGAAGGAATATGTCCTTCATTTTCCTGGGCTCTCAAGCATCATGAAGGGAGGCCTAAGGCAGTGTGTGTGTATGACTGGGTGGGAAGGGAGGCTTGTACTCCCTAACAAAAAGTGGAACACTGCTTTGGACAAGCCACTGGGACACAATAATTGCTTGCTTTCTTGCTGCGAAATCAAAATGTCTTTCATGGCGTTCAACCATTCATTGCTGTAACTGGAATAACACAATTCATTTTAGCTGCAGCCCTGCAAGTGGATGGCTTTAATAATGGCTAATTTGGGATGATGAATGTGCCATTTGGGTGTGACATAAGTGCTGAATAAGGAGAAAGGCATACAAGAGACAGAGAGAGGAAGGGATGAGCTATACAAGATTAGCCATGTTTACAGACTTCCGAGGCTGCAAGCCATTAAATTCTACTGCACAGTATAGATTGAACAAGCACTTACTCCCTACCTGGCATTGGGCTGAAGACCTATATGACTAGGGTGACTATATGTCCTGGTTACCCTAGAACAATCAAGGTCTATGCTGGGACCCAGTGCAATTATTAATTGCCCTCCCCCACCACTCTCAAAAATGTCTTGGTTTGGGTAATACATTATTATTCTATGTAACTCCCTCTCTGCTTTTCATGAGCATACAGCTTTTCTGGGAAGACAGGCCTTTTTTTTATGCACACGGAGCAATTATAGCTTGCCAGGAGACAATATGTAACCAACAGATGAATCGAATGAGTGTGAGCACCCAAATCGATATCTACAAGTTTGAAATTGATGGTGGCTATAGATTTCAATACATTGAAGAAGACATTTGCATGCATGGAAATGATAAATTCCAATACACCATCTCACTTGATCATCACAGGAAACTTCATGTGACCCTTCTCTCATGGATGAGGAACGAGAGGCCCAGAGAAAAGAGTTGACTGTTCAAGGTCACAGAGCTAGTAAGTGATGAAGTCAGAGTTTGAATTCAGGACTGTTTTAACTTAAAAGTCAACTATGTTTCTTTTTCAGAATAGACAGAACGGACAGCAGGGCTGATTAGAGGGATCAAGGAAGCCCATAAAGGAAGTGTACTGTTATAAAGGAATGAATTCACAGACAAAAGGTAATAGAGTAAAAAGTGAAGATGAAAGGCTGAGAAAAAGAGACGAAAGAAATTTAAGTGAGGTGCAATAAGTTGGAGATGATTTGCAAAGGTGAGTTTTGTGCTAGGTTTAAAATTACTGATGAATACACATTAACAGAGATAAAAGAAAGGGCTTTCACATGCCTGGGAACGATAAACTCCAAAATCAGGGTGTTATTTCTTGAGGGAGGGGAAGTGAATGGAATGGGGTAAGTAGGGGGTTGCCAATTATATTTGAAAAGTTTTACTTTTTTAAGCACTGTGGTGAATAAATGTGTGCTCATTATACTATTGTATATATTTTGTATATGAATATTATTTGATCAAATATTTATATAAGAGAGACAGTGGTTTTTCCAGCTGATGGAAATGTATTAAGCAGGACACAGAAACAAAGACAATAAATGTCCATTCTGGTCATGTTTTAACCAGAAGCCTTATGTCTGGGTCAAGCATGCATAATCTTCCTAGCAGAGTGAACATAGACATACAAGCACAGGAAGCACAGAGAGTCCCAAAGAAGATGAACCCAAAGAAGCCCACACCAAGACACATCGTAATTAAAATGCCTAAGGTTAAATACAAGGAGAGAATATTAAAAGCAGCAAGAGAAAAGCAATTAGTAAACTACAAGAGAGTTCCCATGAGACTGTCAGCTGATCTCTCAACAGAAACTTTGTAGGCCATGAGGGATTGGCAAGAAATATTCAGTGATGGAATGCAAGGACCTACAATCAAGATTACTCTACCCAGCAAAGCTCTCATTTAGAATCAAAGGACAGATACAGAGCTTCCCAGACAAGAAAAAGCTAAAAGAGTTCATCACCACCAAACCAATATTGTGTGAAATGTTAAAGAGTTTTCTTTAAAACAAGAATAAAAAAGATTAAAATTAAGAATAATAAAATGGCAATACATATATATATATATATATATATATATATATATGAATATTGAATCTAAAAAACAAAATAAACAAGCAGAGCAGAAACACTCATAGATATAGAAAACATTTGTATGGTTGCCAGATGGAAGTGTTTAAGGGGATGAGTGCAAAAGCTGAAGGAATTAGGAAGTACAAATTAGTAGTTAAAGAACAGTCATGGGATTCTTCAGGTATAATCCCAGCATTGGGATTGCTGGATTGAAAGGCAATTCCATCTTTAGTTTTTTTCAGGAAATCCCATACTGTTTTCCACAGTGGCTTCACCAGTCTGCATTCTTAGCAGCAGTGCACTAGGGTTCCCCTATCTCCACATCCTCGTCAGACTTGTTGTTTGTTGATTTACTGTTTGTAGCCATTGTAACAGCTGTGGTGATATCTTACGGTGGTTTTAATTTCCATTGCTCTGATGGCTAGTGATGTTGAGCATTGTTTCATATGTCTCTGGGCCCTCTGTATGCCCTCCTTGGAGAAGTGGCTGTTCAGGTCCTTTGTCCAGTTTTTTTTCAGTATATTTTATTTATTATGCTATTGCAGTTGTCCCATTTTCTCTCCCTTTTATCCCCCTCTGCTCTGAACCCTCCCTCCCTCCAGCATCCCCCTCCTATAGTTCATGTCCATGGACTGTACATATAAGTTCTTTGGTTTCTCCATTTCCTGTACTATTATGAAACTCCCTCTGTCTATTTTGTATGTACAAATTATGCTTCTTATTCCCTGTACTCCCTCCCCATTCTACACCTCCCCCTACCCACTGATAACCATCCCTGTGATCTCCATTTCTGTGATTCTATTCCTGTTCTAGTTTTTTGCTTAGGTTTTGTTTTGGATTTTTACATTCAGTTGTTGAGAGTTGTGAGTTTGTTGTGATTTTACTGTTCATAATTTATTTTCAGGGCTATATTCTTTATTTTTAATACAAATTTTGAAAATTATTTTATTGTTGTTCAATTATGGTTGTCTGCATTTGCCCCCCACCATTCCCCCCCCAACCACAGCCATCCCCACCTCCCTCCCCTGCTTGTACTTCCCTTGGTTTTGTCCATGTATCATTTATAGTTGTTCCTGAAAACCCTTCCCCCTTCCTCCCATTATCACCTCCCACCTCACTTCTGGTTATTGTCAGATTGTTCTTAATTTCAATGTTTCCCGTTATATTTTGCTTGCCTATTTGTTTTGTTGATTAGGTTCCACTTAAAGGTGAGATCATATGGTATTTGTCTTTCACTGCCTTGCTTATTTGACTTACCATAATGTTCTCCAGTTCCATCCATGCTATTACAAAGGGTAAAAGCTCCTTTTTTCTCTGTTGCATAGTATTCCATTGCGCATATGTACCACAGTTTTTTGATCCATTCATTTACTGGTGGGCACTTATGTTGTTTCCAGCATTTGGCTATTATAACTTGTGCTGCTGTGAACATTGGGGTGAATAGGTTCTTTTGGATTGGTGTTTCAGGGTTCTTAGGATATAATCCCAGTAGTGGTTTTGCTGGGACAAAAGGCAGTTCCATTTTCAGTTTTCTGTGAAAATTTCAAACTGTTTCCAACAGTGGCTTCATCAATCTGCATTCCCACCAACAGTGCACGAAGGTTCCATTTTCTCCACAATGTCTCCAACGATTGTTGTTTTGTGACTTCTTTATGAATGACCATTATCACTGGTGTGAAGTGGTATCTCATTGTGGTTTTAATTTGCATCTGTATGATGGCTAGTGATGCTGAGCTTCTTTTTATATGTCTCTGGGCCCTTTTTATGTCTTGCTTGGAAAAGTGCTGTTCAAGTCCTTTGCCCATTTTTTATTCTTTTTTGGGGTTGTTGTTGTTGTTGCTTTTTGTCTTCCTAGAATGCACTTGTGTGAGTTCTTTATATATTTTGGAGATCAAACCCTTGTCCAAGATATCATCAGCAAATATGTTTTCCCATATACTTGGTTCTCTTTTTCATTTTAATGCTGTTTTCTTTAGGCATGCAGAAGCTTTTAATTTTGATGAGGTCCCATTTGTTTATGCTTTCCTTTATGCCCCTTGCTTTAGGGGACATAAGATGTTGCTACATGGAATGTCTGAGATTTTCCTGACAATGTTTTCCTCTAGGACTTTTATGGTGTCACAACTTATATTTAAGTCTTTTATCCACCTTGAATGTATTTTTGTGTATGGTGTAAGTTGGTGCTCAAGTTTCATTTTTTTACATGTAGCTCTGCAGATCTCCCAATACTATTTGTGGAAGAGGCTATTTTTTCTCCATTTTATGTTGCTGTGCCTTTTGTCAAATATTAATTGGCCATAGGGACTTGGGTTTATTTATGGGCTCTCCATCCTGCTCCATTGGTCTATGTATCTGTTCTTATGCCAGTACCAAGCTGTTTTGGTAACAGTGGCCTTGTAATACAGTTTGATATCAGGTATTGTGATCCCTCCTACTTTGTCCTTTCTCAAAACTGCTGCAGCTATTCAGAGTTGTTTATGGCTCCATATAAATTACTGAAATGTTTGTTCTATATCTGTGAAATATGTCATTGGTACTTTAAGAGGGATTGCATTGAATCTATAAATTGATTTGGGTAGTATGGACATTTTGATACTGTTAATTCTTCCAATCCATGAGCATGGTACATGCTTCCATTTGTTTGTGTCTTCTGTAATTTCTTTCTTCAGTGTTGTGTAGTTTTCTGAGTACAGATCTTTTTATCTTCTTGGTTAGGTTTATTCCTAGGTACTTTATTTTTCTTGTTGCTATATCAAATGGGATTCTCTTCCTGATTTATGTTTCTGATATTTCATTGTTGGTGTACAAAAATGCCTTTGATTTGTGAATGCTGACTTTGTATCCCACTGTTCTGCCAAATTCATTTATTAGGTCAAGTAGTTTTTTGGTGGAGTCTATAACATTTTCTTCTTTAAGGTCTTATTTATTTATTTTTAGACAGAAGGGAATGGAGGGAGAAAGAGATGGGGAGAAACATCAATGTGTGGTTGCATCTCACGTGCCCCCCACCCCGGGGACCTGGCCTGTCACCCAGGCATATGCCCTGACTGGGAATCGAACCAGTGACCCTTTGGTTCGCAGCCCGCACTCAATCCACTGAGCTACACCAGCCAGGGCAGAATTTTCTCTGTACACTATCATGTCACCTGCAAACAATGAGAGTTTTGCTTCCTCCTTTCCAATTTTGATGCTTTTTTCTTTTCTTGTCTGATTACCATGGCAGGGACTTCCAATACTGTGTTGAATAGGAGCAGTGAAAGTGGACATGCTTGTCTTGTTCCTGATCTTAGTGGGAAAGCTGTAAGTTTTTGCACATTGAGTATGATGTTGGCTGCAGATCTCTCATATATGGCCTTTATTAGGTTGAGGAATATTCTCTCCATTCCCTCTTAGCTGAGTGTTTTTATCCTAAATGGGTGCTGTACCTTATCAAAAGCTTTTCCAGCATCTATTGATATGATCATGTGATTTTTGTCTTTTGTTTTGTTTATGTGATGTATTATGTTTATTGATTTGTGAATATTGTGCCATCCTTGCATCTATGGGATAAATCTCTTTTGATCATGGTGTATGATCTTTTTAATGCATTGCTGGATGAGGTTTGCCAATATTTTGTTGAGGATTTTAGTGTCTATGTTCATCGGTGATTATTGGCCTGAAGTTTTCTTTCTTTGCTGTGTCTTTATCTGGTTTTGGGATTAGGATGATGCTGGCATCATAAAAAGAGTTTGGGAATCTTCAATCTTCTTGGATTTTCTGGAATAAATTGTGAAGGATAGGGGTTAGCTCATCCTTAAATGCTTTGAAAAATTCTCCTGTGAAACCACCTGGTCCAGGGTTTTTGTGTGTCGGTAGCTTTTTGATTACTTCTACAATTTGATCAGCTGTTTTTGGTCTGATCTGGCTTTATGCTTCTTCTTCATTCAATTTTGGATATTTATATTTTTCTAGAAATTCGTCCATTTCACCTAGGTTTTCAGATTTCCTGGCGTATAGTTCTTCATAGTAATTTCTTACAATCCTTGGTATTTCCGTGGTATCAGTTGCAATCTCTCCTCTTTCATTTCTGATTGTGTTTATTTGGGCCCTTTCACTTTTTTTCTTGATGAGTCTGATAAAAGGCTTGTCAATTTTACTTATCTTTTCAAAAAACCAGCTCCTGGTTTCATTGATCCTTAGGATTGTGCTTTTAGTCTCTATGTTGTTTAATTCTGCTCTGATCTTGGTTATTTCCTTCCTTCTACTCCCTCTGGGCTGTCTTGGTGGTTGTTCCTCGGTTCTTGTTGGTATAGAGTTAGGTTCTTTGAAATGTTTCTATCTTTTGTAGATAGGTGTATATCTCAATGAACTTCCCTCTCAGGACTGCCTTCCTTGAGTCCCATAAATTTTGGATTGTTGTGAGTTCATTTTCATTTGTTTCCAGAAACTTTTTGATTTCTTCTTTGATCTCATTCTTGACCCATTCATTGTTTAATAGCATGCTATTCATTCTCCATGAGTTTGAGTGATTTTGAGTTTTTTTCTTGAGGTTGGTTTGTAGTTTCAATCCCTCGTGGTCAGAGAAAATGCTTGATATGATTTGAATTTTCTTGAATTTTTTGAGACTTGTTTTATGTCCTATCATGTATTCTGTCTTTGAAAATGTTCCACGTACATTTGAAAAGAATGTGTATTTTGCTTCTTTGGTATGTAAGGCTCTATAAATATCAGTTAAGTCCATTTGATCTATGACATTAATCAATGAAACAATATCTTTCTTGATATTTAGTTTGGAAGATATATCCATTTATGATAGTGGGGTGTTAAAATCCCCTACTATAATTGAATTGCTCTCAATATCTTTCTTAAAGTCCTACAAGTTTTTCTTTATGTGTTAGGGTGCTCCTCTGTTGGGTGCATATACATTTACAATGTTTATGTTTCTTGATGGATTGTTCCCTTGAGTATTACAAAATGACCTTCTGTGTCTCCCTTTATGGCTCTTGTTTTATAGTCTATTTTGTCTGATATGAGTATTACTACCCCAGCTTTTTTTCCCTGTCCATTTACTTGGAATGTTTGTGTCTAGCCCTTCACTTTCAGTCTGTGTAGGCCTTTTGTCCTGAGGTTGGTCTGTTGTAGGCACCATATGTGTGGGTCATGCTTTCTTATCCATTCAACCATTCTATGTCTTTTGATTGGGGCACTTAATCCATTTATGTTTAAGGTTATTATTGATAGGTACTTGTTCATTGCCATTTTTCATACCTGTATTCCTCTCTTTCTCACAGTTTTCTTCCTGTTCTTAAAGCAGACCCTTTAAGGTCTCTTGTAGAGCTGGTTTGGAGGAGGTATATTCCTTGAGGTTTCTTTTGTCTGGGAAACTCCTTATTTGGCCTTCTATTTTATATGAGAGCCTTGCTGGGTAGAGTACTCTTGGTTGCAGGCCCTTGGTTTTAATTACTTGTTATATTTCTGGCCATTCCCTTCTGGCTTTGAGTGTTTCCATTGAGAAGTCACTGCTAGACTTATTGGGGCTCCTTTGTATGTTACTTCCTGTTTCTCCCTTGCTGCCTTTAAGGTTCTGTCTTTGTCTTGGAATTTTGCCATTTTAATTAGTGCCTTGAAGTGGGCCTCTTTGGGTTCCTCTTGATTGGGACTCTCTGTGTTTCTTGGATTTGTTTTACTTTTTCTCTTATCAAATTAGAAAGTTTCCCATCATTATTTTTCAAACAGGTTTTCTATCCCTTGCTCCTCTTCTTCTAATTCTGGTATCTCTATTATACAGATATTATTACATTTTATGTGGTGCTGCATTTTCCTTAACATCCCTTCATTCTTTCTGAGTCTCTTTTCCTTTTCTTTCTCTTTCTTAGTGTTTTTTTTTCTACCTTGTACTCCAACTCGCAGATTCGATTCTCTGTTTCATCAAGCTTGCTTTTGATTCCTTCTACTGTATTCTTCAATTCAGAAATTGATTCTTCATTTATGCTTGGCCCTTGTTAATAATTTCTTTTTTTTTTGAGTGAAGAAAGTACATTGTTTTATTGTGATAAAATACACATAACAAAAAAGTTACCCTTTAACCATTTTAAGTGTACAGCTCAGTGGCATGAAGTACATTAAAATGTTATGCAACAATTACCACTGTATAATTCCAGAACTTTTTCATCACTCCAAGGAACTACAGTTTGAACCAAGATTTATATAACTCCAAAACCTACGCACTATACCTGTAATAATTTACATCTGCATTAAGTAAACATATAATGGAAATGAAAGTAGTGGATTGAATACCACTGAATAATGTGGTATAAACAGGAAGTGCAACAGGGATTCAGAAAAGAGAACATTACTGTGGATCTCTGCCTTCACTAGAAGGAAAGGGGGCCTCTTCCTTATGTCACCCACAAGTGACTGAGATCCTCTTCACAGTCTCTGCTCCTTACCACATCCAGCTTGAGGTGGGACACAACATTTTAATGCGTCCCCTTAAAACAGTCTGAATAAACTCCACACTGTAGGGTATAATGCAGCTTTTTAAGGAATAAGGTTGATCTCTCTATGCTAATATAGAGTGATGACAAGAATGTACAATAATTTAAATTAAAAAGCTAGCATATCCCTGGTTGGTGTGGCCCAGCTGGTCGAGCGCCAGCCCATGAACCAAAAGGTTGCCCATTCAACTCCCAGCCAGGGAAGACACCAGGCCACGGGCGAGGTCCCAAGTGGGGGCCTGCAAGAAGCAACCAATCAATGTATCTCTCACACAGCAATGTTTCTCTCCCTCTCTCTACCTCCCCTCCCTCACTCTTAAAATAAATAACATCTTTTTTTAAAGCTAGCTATAGAATGCTATATATAGAATGTTACCTTTTGTATAAGAATGGATGAACATTTTATATATTACATATCTTTATACTTTCAAATAGAAACAATGCAAGGACCAAACCCAAATACAGATAGTTACATAGAGAGAAATGGAAGGAACAGGCCACTCTCAATATTTACCGGGCAAGGTCAGAGTACAAAGGAAGTCTCACCTATCACATGTCTAAATACTTGAATTATTTGAAAGCTACCTAATTGTTAAATATGCTTTGTCCTATTACTTTGACAAATATACTTACTAATGACAACACTAAAAATATGTAAAGCTATGTTTTTTGTAAAATTTGAAGTAAAAAAAATCCAAGATAAATTAATGATTATTGCACATGCTTGAGTATTCTCATGATAAGTAAGCAATGTTTTGGATAATAAAGTCATAACAACTTATACATGTATTTCATTAAATTAACTTTTATTCCCTTAATTTTGGCAAAATCCCTAATTATATTGTTATAATAAAATTTTTCTCATAATATATTTAGCTAGTAATGCTAAATTAAATTGACTTTTCTTGCACTACTGCTTTTTTTAAAAAATTTATTTATTTACTTTTAGAGGAAGGGAGGGAGAGAAACATCAATGTGTGGTTGCCTCTCACATATTGCCAACTGGGGCCAGGCCTGCAACCCAGCATGTGCCCTGACTGGGAATCAAACTGGCAACCCCCGGTCCACAGGCCAGCGCTCAACCCACTGAGCCACACCAGCCAGGGTGCACTGTTGCTTTTTGGATGTTTAAAAAAGTAATTTCAATTTTGAGAACTTTTGCCTCAATTGAAATTATTATTGTTTTTAATTTTTATTTTTTAAATAATTACTTTATTGTTGTTCAATTACAGTTATTAGCATCCTCTAACCTCCCCTTCTCCCTTCCCGTCCAACACCTCCTCCTCCCCAGCCGCCCTCCTCCCCCTTAGTTCTGACCATATGTCCTCTACACTGATTCCTGAAAACCCTTCTCCCCATTGTCCCATTGCCCCTCCCCCATGGCTATTGTTAGACTGTTCTTAATTTCAATGTTTCTGGTTATGTGTTGCTTGCTTTCTGCTTTTGTTGATTATGATCCAGTTAAAGGTGAGATCATATGGTATTTGTACTTCACTGCCTGGCTTACTTCACTTAGCATAATGCTCTCCATTTCCATCCATGATGTTGCAAAGGGAATAAGCTCCTTCTTCCTCTCTGCTGTGTAGAACTCCATTGTGTAAATGTACCATAGTTTCTTGATCCATTCATTTGCAGATGGGGACTTCAAATGAACCATAGTTTCTTGATCCATTCATTTGCAGATGGGGAAACAACTTAGGTTGTTTCCAGCACTTGGCTATTGTGAATTGTGCTGCTATAAACATTGGAGTGCAAAGGTTCTTTTGAATTGGTTTTTCAGGATTCTTAGGGTATAATCCCAGTAGTGGAATTGCTGGGTCATAAGGCAGTTCCATTTTCATTTTTCTGAGGAAGTTCCATACTGTTTTCTACAATGGCTGCACCAGTCTGCATTCCCACCAACAGTGCAGTAGGGTTCCCTTTCCTCCACATCCCCTCCAACAGTTATCTGTTGCTTTGTTGATGATGGCCATTCTGACTGGTGTGAGCTGGTATCACATGTAGTTTTAATTTGCATCTCTCTGATGGCTAATGATGTTGAGCATCTTTTCATATGACTCTGGGCCCACTGTCCTTTTTCGAGAAGTGTCTTTTCATGTCTTCTGCCCATTTCTTAACTGGGTTTTTTGTCTTCCTGGAGTGGAGTCGTATGAGTTCTTTGTATATTTTGGAGATCAGACCCTTGTCTGAGGTATCATTGGCAAATATGTTTTTCCATACGGTTGGTTCTCTTTTTATTTTAATACTGTTTTCTTTAGTCTGACAGAAGCTCTTTATTTTGATAAGGTCCCACTTGTTTATTCTTTCCCCTATGTCCCTAGCTCTAGGGGACATATCATTGAAGATGTTGCTGCATGGAATGTCTGAGATTTTCCTACCGATGCTTTCCTCTAGAACTTTTATGGTGCCATGAGTTACATTTAAGTCTTTAATCCACCTTGAATTTATTTTTGTGTATGGTGTAAGTTGGTGCTCAAGTTTCATTTTTTTTGCAGGTAGCCATCCAGATTTCCCAACACCATTTGTTGAAGAGGCTATTCTTATTCCATTTTATGCTTCTGCCCCCTTTGTCAAAGATTAATTACCCATAGAGACTTGGGTTTATTTCAGGACTCTCTATTCTGTTCCATTGGTCTATCTGTCTGTTTTTATGCCAGTACCAAGCTGTTTTCATTACAGTGGCCTTGTAATATAGTATGATATCAGGAATTATGATCCCTCCTACTTTGTTCTTCTTTCTCAAAATTGCAGCTGATATACGGGGTCGTTTATGGTTCCGTATAAATTTTTTAATGTTTGTTCTATATCCGTGAAATATGCCATTGGTACTTTGATAGGGATTGCATTGAATCTATAAATTCCTTTGGGTAGTATGGACATTTTGATGATGTTGATTCTTCCAATCCATGAGCATGGTATATGTTTCCATTTGTTTGTGTCTTCCATGATTTCTCTCTTCAGTGTTGTGTAGTTTTCTGAGTACAGGTCTTTTACCTTCTTGGTTAGGTTTATTCCCAGGTATTTTATTTTTTTTGTTGCTGTATCAAATGGGATTTTTTTCCTGACTTCTGTTTCTGCTGTTTCACTGTTGGTGTACAAAAGTGCCTTTGATTTCTGGATATTGACTTTATATCCTGCTTTTTTGCCAAATTCAATTATTAGATCGAGTAGCTTTTTGGCGGAGTCTATAGGATTTTCAAAGTATACTATCATGTCGTCTGCAAATAACTACAGTTTTGTTTCCTCCTTTCCAATTTGGATGCCTTTTATTTCCTTTTCTTGTCTGATTGCTGTGGCAAAAAGTTCCAGTACTATGTTGAATAGAAGTGGTGATAGTGGACGACCTTGTCTTGTTCCTGATCTTAGTGGGAAAGATTTGAGTTTTTGTCCGTTGAGTATTATGTTGGCTGTAGGTTTCTCATATATGGCCTTTATTATGTTGAGGAATGCTCCCTCTATTCCCACTTTGCTAAGTGTCTTTATTATAAATGGATGCTTTACCTTATCGAATGCTTTTTCTGCATCTATTGATATGATCATGTGATTTTTGTCTTTCCTTTTGTTTATGTGATGTATTACATTTATTGTTTTGCGAATGTTGTACCATCCTTGCATTCCTGGGATGAAACCCACTCGGTCACGGTGAATGATCTTTTGGATGTATTTCTGGATGCGGTTTGCTAATATTTTGTTGAGGACTTTGGTTTCAATGTTCATCAGCGATATTGGCCTGAAGTTTTCTTTCTTTGTTGTGTCTTTTTCTGGTTTTGGGATTAGGATGATGCTGGCATCATAAATAGAGTTTGGGAGTCTTCCACCATTTTGTATTTTTTGGAATAGTCTGTGAATGATAGGTGTTAGTTCTTCCTTAAATGCTTTTTAGAATTCTCCTGTGAAACTGTCTGGTCCAGGGCTTTTGTGTGTTGGAAGTTTTTTGATTACTGCTTTAATTTCTTCCACTGTTATTGGTCGGTTCAGGCTTTCAGTTTCTCCC
>PVJI01019181.1:19557-31712 GCA_004026765.1 Micronycteris hirsuta
GTCCTCTCTCTTTTTTTCTTGATGAGCCTGCTTAAAGGCTTGTCTATTTTGTTTATCTTTTCAAAGAACCAGCTCCTGGATTCATTGATCCTTAGAATTGTCCTTTTAGTCTCTAAGTCATTTAATTCTGCTCTGATCTTGGTTATTTCCTTCCTTCTACTTGCTCTGGGTTGTCTTTGCTGTTGTTCCTTGAGTTCTTATAGGCGTAGGGTTAGGTTGTTTGTGTAAACTGTTTCTGTTTTTTTTTAGGTGGCCTGTTTCACTATGAACTTCCCTCTCAGGACTGCCTTCGCTGTGTCCCGTAAGTTTTGGATTGTTGTCAGTTCATTTTCATTTGTTTCAAGGAACTTTTTGATTTCTTCCCTAATCTCGTCCTTGACCCATTCATTGTTCAGGAGCATGCTATTCAGTCTCCATGATTTTGAGTGTTTTGGGTTTTTTTCCTTTGGGTTGGTTTCTAATTTCAGTCCCTTGTCATCAGAGAAAATACTTGGTATGATTTCAATTTTCTTGAATTTGTTGTGGCTTGTTTTGTGTCCTATCATATGGTCTATTTTTAAAAATGTTTAAAGTGCATTTGAAAAGAATGTGTATTTAGCTTCTTTGAGGTGAAGGGCCCTATATATATCAGTTAAGTCCCTTTTTTCTAGGGCATTGTTCAATGCCACAATGTCTTTGCTGATATTTTGTTTGGAGGATCTGTCCATTTTTGACAGTGGGGTGTTGAAGTCCCCTACTATAATTGTGTTGCTATCAATGTCTTTCTTGAAGTCCTCCAATATTTTCTTTATGTATTTGGGTGCTCCTTTGTTGGGTGCATATATATTTACAAGATTTATGTCTTCTTGTAGGATTCTTCCCTTGAGTATTATAAAGTGTACTTCTGGATCTCTCTTTATGGCCCGTTTTTTGAAGTCTATTTTGTCTGATATGAGTATTGCTACCCCAGCACTTTTTTTTTGTCCGTTTGCTTGGAAAACGTGTTTCCAGCCCTTCACTTTCAGTCTGTCTTTTGCCCTGAGGTGTGTCTCTTGTAGGCAGCATATGTGTGGGTCGTGCTTTCTCATCCATTCCACTGTTCTATGTCTTTTAATTGGAGCATTAAGTCCATTTACATTTGAGGTTATTATTGATAGGTACTTATTCATTGCCATTTTTTTTGTACCTGTGTTCCTCACTCTCTCTCTTTCCCTTCCTTTCCTTAAATCTGTCCCTTTAGCATCTCTTGCAGAGCTGGGTTGGTGGAGTTGTATTCTTTTAGACTTCTTTTGTCTGGGAAGCTCCTTATTTGGCCATCTATCTTGATTGAGAGCCTTTCTGGGTAGAGTAGTCTTGGTTGTAGGCCTCTGGTTCTCATTACTTGGAATATTTCTTGCCATTCCCTTCTGGCTTGGAGTGTTTCCATTGAGAAGTCAGCTGCTAACCTTATCGGGGTTCCCTTGTATGTTACTTCCTGTTTCTGCCTCGCTGCCTTTCAGATTCTCTCTTTGTCTTGGAATTTTGCCATTTTAATGATGATGTGTCTTGAAGTGGGCCTGTTTGGGTTCCTTTTGATTGGGACTCTCTGTATTTCCTGGATTTGTGTGGCTTTTTCTCTCATCAGATTAGGGAATTTTTCCATCATTACTTTTTTGAACAGGTGTTCCATCCCTTGTTGCTCTTCCTCTCCTTCTGGTATCCCTATTATATGAATATTATTATGTTTCATGTTGTCCTGCATTTCCCTTAATACCTCTTCATTCTTTCTGAGCCTCTTTTCCTGTTCTTGCTCTTTTTGGGTGCTTTTTTCAACCTTGTCCTCCAGCAGCTTGCTGATCCAATCCTCTGCCTCATCGAGCCTGCTTTTGATTCCTTCTATTGTGTTCTTCAATTCAGATATTGTATTCTTCATTTCCTCTTGGCCCTTGTGAATAGTTTATATTTCCTTTTTCTTGTTGACATAGCTTGCAGTGATTTCATTATAGTTTCCCTGTGGTTTCTGGTATGCCTGGTAACATATGCTTTGAACTCAATATGTGATAGTTTGCTTGCCTCTGTTTCATTTATCATTCTTTCTGGGGCTTCCTCCTTTCTTTTCATTTGGGCATTGTTTCTTTGTCTTCCCATTGTTTGTGGGATTCTTCCTGCTAGCCTCTGATTCTTAATTTGATCTGTCAATTTCTCTGGAACAGTAAAGTTAATTTTGTGTCACTGTCGCTGTTTTTTGGGCTGACTCTTGTCTGGGTCCCACTCTATTCTCTTCACAATTCCAGGTTTTAATGTCTCACCTGTGGATAAAGAAGAGGGGGGAAGGGAGAAAAAGAAGAAAAAGAATGAAAAAAAAATGGGAAAATAAAAATAAAGAAAAAATAATACTAAAATAAAATAAAATAAATAATAAGAAATAAAAAGAAGAGAAAACTAGGAATACTAAATGAAGGGAAGGTAGAAGGAATTAAGAAAATGTAGAAGGACAGATAGGAAGAAGTGTGGGGGAAAAGAAACAAATAAACAAAGAGAAAACAAAAGAAAGAAAAAAAGAAAAAAAAAAGACTTCTGTTGGGTGGCTTTAAAGGCTCCAGTCAGGTCTGCTTCTCTGGTCCTTCTGTCTGCGACAGGCTGGGAAGATATCAGGTTTCCTTTTCTTTCTTCCTGAGCTGCACTCTCAGCTGCCGTCCTGCCTCCAGCCGAGTTGCTAGGAATTCGCAGCACTCCTTCTGGGCTGCCTGGCCTCCATAGTGAGTCAGAGTTTGTGAGGTCTGTGGCTCCCCTCAGTGGGGCTCGATGGGGCTCCTCTGTTTTTCTCCCATGGAGGGAGTCTGCTCCGCAGGTCTCCGATCACAGTGGCTGGGTGTTGTCTCAGGCCCTCCAGGATTGAGCTCCACGCCCCTGTCTTCATTGACCGCTTTTGTCTCTGGATTCGGCACTTGCAAGCCTCCGGCCTGGGCGCCCAGTCGTGCACACTCCCCAGCTGCCCCTGACTGGCTTCGCAGGGTGCGCTTGGTCCCGGAGCTCCGGATCTCGGATTTCCCATTCAGTTCAATCTCCAATTCCTCCCGCTGGGATCACCAGCCTCTGTGGATCAGTCCTCACATATGCACTGACCCCCGGCCTGCTGGGGACCAAGCCTCTCCCAACAGATGCATGCGCCTGCTTTGGCTACTCACACACCCCAATCCAGCTCCCTCCACAGGCTCCTGCAACAGACTGGGCAGCTGCTGCAGCTGGATCCACAGTCTTCCCAGCTCCCCGCTGGGCCCAAGGGACCCCTTTGCTCCGAAGCAGACTCCCTACCGTCTGATCTTTCAACTGTGTGCAATCCTGGTCGTCAGTCTTCCCACACACTGGAATACAGCTGGGTGATCGCTCCGCTCCTCAGAAAATCAGCCAGATATCCCACCAGTGGGCAGGAGGAAGCCGACCCCGCTCCCTCCTACTCCGCCGCCATCTTTCCTCCTCCCTATTATTCCCTTGTTAATAATTTCTATTTCCTTTTTCATGTTGATATATTTTGCAGTGAGTTCCTTGTAGTTTCCTTGTAGGTTTTGGTAATTCTTTGTGAGCTCATTGAACTTCCTTATAACCAGTGGTTTGAACTGAATATCTGATAGTTGACTTGCTTCTATTTCATTTAGCATTCTTTCTGAAGCT
The DNA here is from genome assembly GCA_004026765.1 of Micronycteris hirsuta. NCBI lineage: Eukaryota > Metazoa > Chordata > Mammalia > Chiroptera > Phyllostomidae > Micronycteris > Micronycteris hirsuta. The sequence goes on from PVJI01019181.1 coordinate 23,188, forward strand.
TCCTCCTTTCCTTTCATTTGGGGATTTTTTGTTTGTCTTCCCATTGTTTGTGAGACTTTTTTTGTTAGCCTCTAATTCTTAAATTGATCTGTTCTGACTCCCTGGGTTTATGATGTGACTTCTGTGGTAGAAGACCTGTGAGAGTCAGTGGTGCAGTCTTCTTGATCTTCTGAGCTTGCTGGTTTAGGCTGTCATTTTTGTTGACTCTCTGTATGTCTTTGGGTTTTGATCATTGTTAGGTATTTCTTTGGTAGGTCTTTCCCTCCAGGTGGTTAACTGAGGGTCCCACAGTCCACCACATCTTGTATTATGTTGTGAAAGTGTGGACATGTTGTGTTGAAGCTGGTTATTCTGTCTGTACAAGGTTTTGAGGTTTCTCTCTTGCTCATGTTTAGTTGTTTGTACTGGGTAATTTCTCCTCTATTTATTTATAATTACAGATTGGTCCTGGGTGGAGGTTAGTGTGGCTTCCACTCTTTCCTTCACATTCTGTTGTTATCCATTGGTGGTTCCTTTGTTGGTGAGTTCTCTCTTCCAGCAGGTATACTGGTGTTCAAAGCTCCCACCTACTCTTTTTTTTGTAATCAGTTGGAGGAGGAAGGCAAAATGGTTTAAGATAGTAGGAGTGTATTTTATGGGATTTAAAGTACCAACCCGTAGAGGAGAGATATGAGATCCTTTGGATATGTATAGTGTTAACCGTGATATTTCACTCAACTAGCCACTTTTTAGAAAGGATGGAAAGAAGATAAAACTCTTTTTGTGCGGGGAGGTTTGTGAGTTGGATCTGGAAAACAGTGAGATTGTGGGAGGTCTGATTATGAGGTAAAGTGAGAGTAAAGGATAGAAAATAGGTGTAGTGTGTGAGAGAAGAGTTAACCACAACAGTAATAAAGTTCTGGAAGACAGTGCAATGAGCTAAGGTCTAGGAGGGGTGCTGTGCAGTATTTACAATTATATGGAACAGTAATCATTTACAATAGTAATGGAGTAACAATCATTTGACAGAATCTATGTGATCTGAATAACAAGAATAGGAAGTACAGGACAAGTAGGAAGTGCAGGACCTAGATTAGTGTGCTATTTGAACACAAGTGAAAGATGGAAAATGAAAACCACACTATAAAAGAGAGAACAAGGAAACCTCAAAGAATACAATTTAACAAACCAAGCAAAGAAGACTAAGCAGAAAGAAGAGATATAAAAAATACAAATAAAAGATGTAAAAATAATGAAATATAATAACAATACAAATATATAATAACTTGCAAGTTTATGGAGTAGCAAAGTGAAATTTGTCTCATTGTGTCAGTTGTTGGTATTACCCCTCTTTGGTTCTAACGCTGGTCCTTTCACACCTGCAGGCTTTATTGTCTCACCTATGGGAATAAAAAAAGGGAAGGAAGGGAGAAGGAAAGGAAAGGAAAGGAAAGGAAAGAAAGGAAAGGGAAGGGAAGAGAAGGAAAGGAAAAGGGAAAGGTAAAGGAAAGGAAAAGGGAAAGGTAAAGGGAAGGGAAGGGAGAAAGAAAGAAAGAAAGAAAGAAAGAAAGAAAGAAAGAAAGAAAGAAAGAAAGAAAGGAAGGAAGGAAGGAAAGAAGGAAGGAAGGAAGGAAGGAAGGAAGGAAGGAAGGAAGGAAGGAAGGAAGGAAGGAAGAAAGGAAGAAAGAAAGAAAGAAAAGAAAGAAAGAAAGAAAGAAAGAAAAGAAGGAAAGCATTTTTTTAAAAGCTTCCTGCTGACTTTAAACAAGCCAAGCCAGTTCTGCTGGTGTCTGAGGGGGAATTTGTTTCCCTTTCTCCCTTCCTGTGGTTTTGTGGGGATGAGGGCCATGTATGAGCTGCACTCTTTGCAGTTGCTCAGCCTCCAGCCCAGTTCCTCAGTTCATTTCAGGGCCCCCTGTATCTTTCTGCGCCAGACCTACACCTTCAGGCCACCGATTAGGGGCCACTCATCCACCACCTTCTTGCTCTTTGCTGTTCTAGGTGCTAGGGACTCTGAGTCTTTTCAGGGTAGTTCAGCCCCCACCCCACACTGAGTGAGTTAAGTCTTTCTGGGGATTGCTGACTCCCTGAGCCCTGCTGCTCTCCTTTGCAGGGGGGCATCTCTGCCTTCCTCTTAGAGAGCCAGTCGGCCCTGTAGGGCAGAGGCACCGTCTTTGCTGCTATGGTGGATACGGGTGCACATCTCCTTTGCTGCTGAGCCCAAGGCGATTGGGTTGGGTGCAAGGTGCCTCTGGGTGACTGGGTCAGGTGCACTCTGTCCCTGGGGCTGTGGCATGAGTGCTTAGCTTCCGCCACTTGGGTGGGATTGGCAGCCACTGGGCTGAGGGTTCAGGTGCACGCTGTCCCCAGATCTTCGAGTGTGTGTATGCAGCCTCCACTGCTGCTGCTGGGGTGGCCAGGGTGCTAGGATCTGGTGCATTCTGCCCCCGTGGCTGTGGGCCTGAGCACTTGGCCTCCACTGCTGCAGCGGAAGCACAGTTGCGGGGCTGCAATGTCAGGAGTAAGCTGGCTTCCGCTGCTAGGGCAGCAGCCACTGTGGGGTTGGGGGTGGCTGGGTCGATGGTGCACCACTGGGGTCTCAGGCACCCTTTACCATTTTGGAAGTGGGTAGGGGCACAGTCAAGGTCCTGGCAGCAGAGGTGGGCCCACGGCTAAGGCTGCAGAGGCTGCATACATGCAGCCAGGTGAGGCAGGGGCAGCTGCTAGGAGAGAATTCCCTAACAGCCTGAGTGCCTCTTTTTTTTCTTTTTCTTTTTGAAAAATTCCTCCTATTCAAGCCTGCTGCTCCAAACAAGCAACTGGCTTCTCATACAGTCCAACTCTCCAACCAGATTGGGGACTATCCGGATCAGGGTCCATCACAGCCCAACTCTTCCCAGCTGATGTCCACAGTTTCAGCAGGTGCACACCACCCCTGTGTGTTTGCCACTTTGTCCTTATTCCCCCAAGCGACTTCAAGCATCCAGGTCCCTTCTGGTACTTCACAAACCTTGTTTGGCAGGGAGGGAGTCGTTGACCTGGCTTTGTTCCAAGAATCCTGCCGCAGACCCGGCAGGCACCAGGCCTGCGGCTGTAGACGCCCTGCTCCCCGCGCTGGTCCCAGGGACCATATTGTCCTGAAGCACTCTCCTTACCATCAGATTTTTCAATGTTCTCTACAGTTTTGGCCTCCAATCTTCATATATGCTGGGATACTTTTGGCTGTTCACTCTGTTCCTCAGAAGATTGGCAAGGTGTTCCATTCATGTGCAGGGGGAAGTGGACGCCACTCCCACCTATCTCGCCACCATCTTCAATGTAAAGCAAATATTGAAGGACATAAAGGAAAGTATGACAGTAATGCAGTCATAGTCCGAGATTTTAATAGCCCATTGACATCAAGGAAACAGTGGCTTTTGAATGCCACACTAGATCAGATGTATTTAATTGATATCTTCAGAGTACTTCATCCCAAAGCAGCAGACTATACATTCTTCCCAAGTACACATAAAACAGTTTCTAGGATAGATCATATGTTAAGACAAAAAATACTTAAGAATATTGCAATCATATTAAGCATCTTCCCTGACCATAATGGTTTGAAACTAGAAATCAATCGCACGCACACACACACACACACACACACCAAAAAAAAAAAAAAAAACAACTGAAAAACACACAAAGACATGGAGGCTAAATAACATGTTACAAAACAATGAATGGGTTAGCAATAAGATCAAGGAAGAAATCAAAAGATATCTTGAAACAAATGACAATAAGAACACAACAACCCAAAATTTATTGGAGAGAGCTAAAACAGTCCTAAGACAGAAATTCATAACATTACAGGCCTATCTCAAGAAACAAGAAAGATTTCAAATAAACAATCTAACTTTGCACTTAAAGGAACTTTAAAAACAACAACAAACAAAACCCAAAGTGAGTAGAAAGGAGAAAATAATAAAGATCAGAGAAAAAAAAGAAATAGAGTCTGAAAAAAATACAAAAGATCAATGAAAGCAAGAGCTGGTTCTTTGAAATAATAAACAAAACTGACAAACTCTTAACCAGATTTATCAAGGAAAAATGATAGACAACTATATAAATAAAATCAGAAGTGAAAGAGAAGTAACAACTGATACCACAGAAATATAAAGGATTGTAAGAAAATACTACAACTACTTGCCAACAAATTGGACAATCTGGAAGAAATGTATAAATTCCTGTAAACATTAGTCTTCAAAAACTGAATCAAGAAGAAATACAAAATCTGAACAGACAAATTACAACTAATAAAATTGAAGCAGTAATCAAAAACTTCCCAACAAACTGACTTACGGCCAAGATGAAGGTGTAGGTGGACACATTATGCCTCCTCACACAACCAAAAGAGGAAAAAAAAACAATTTAGAGGGCAAGGGCAGCCAGATCTGAAAGAAAACTGAACTGTGTGGAAGTCCAACAATCAAGGAGTTAAAGAAGACCCGTTCATCCAGACCAGTAGGCGGGGCGGAACCGGGTGGAGAGAGCTTGATAAGACGCGGTTTGTGGAGAGGTTCTGGCAGAGCTACAGCCACCTGGAGTGGCCTGTGGTGGGCGTGCCTGGCCAAAGCGCGGTGGGCACACTCTGCGAGACCAGGGCTAAGACTGGTGGACCTGGCAGTCCCTCATTAGCGCGTGGATAAACTGGGAGGAAAAACTGGGGGGCGGGACAGACTGCTTGGCCCACCAATGCAGGGAAATAAAGCCTCAAATCACCGATTGAAAACACCTGTGGGGGTTGAGGCAGTGGCAGGAGGAACTCCCAGCCTCACAGGAGGGTTCGCTGGGGAGGCCCATGGGGACTCGGAACTATGCAGGCTCGCTCACTCACCCCAGAGCCAGCAAAGAGGGGATCAACTTGCCTGTGGGCAGCTGGGGAGGTGCACAGAGCGGAGCAAACACCATTGTTCTCTCAGACCCTGCCCTCACACATAGCGTCACAACACAACCACGTGGGTTACCCTGCCCTGGTAAACACGTAAAGCTCCGCCACTTAAAGTAACAGGTTCACCGAGGGGGAAAAAAAAGGTCTAAATGAGAGAGAAAAAAATGGCAGCAAGATAGGGGGGAGCAGAGTCCACTTCCTCCTCCCCACAAGTGAAAAACCTAGATGATTTTCTGAGGAACAGAGTGAACACCCAACAGTATTCCAGCATATATGACTGGTGACCAAGATTACAGGGGAAATTGAACGATCACACTCCAGCCACAGACAGGAGGACCAGGGGAGCAGGCATGGCCAGACACTTTTAAAGCCAGCCAGCAGAAGGTTTTTTTTTTTGTTTGTTTGTTTCTTTGTTTGTTGGTTTTCCCCACACTCCTTCCTATCTTTCCTTCTTTATTTTTTTTAAATTTCTTCTTCCTTCCTCTCATTAGTATTCTTAGTCTTCTCTTTTTATTTCTTATTTTTTATATTAACTTTTTATATTTTTTTTACTTTATTTTTTTAATAATTTTTTTCTTCTTCCTTCCCCTCTATTCTTTATCCACAGGTGAGACATTAAAACTTGGAGTTGTAAAGAGAAGAGAGCTAGACCCAGACAAAGGTCAACCCTAAAAACAGAGACAGTGACACAAAATTAACCTCACTATGCCAGAGAACTTGACAGATCAATTTAAGAAACAGAGGCTAGCAAGAAAAATCTCACAAACAATAGGAAGACAAAGAAACAATCCACAAATGAAAGGAAAGGAGGAAGCCCCAGAAAGAATGATAAATGAAACAGAGGCAAGCGAACTATCAGATACTGAGTTGAAAGAATTGGTTATCAGGGGGGTCAAGAAGCTCGAGAAGCTCAAGAATCTCAATGAGCCCACAGAAAATTATCAGAAAATACGAGGAAACTATAATGAATTCACTGAAAACTATGTCAACATGAAAAAGGAAAGAGAAACTGTCCATAAGGGTCAAGAGGAAATGAAGAATACAATATCTGAACTGAAGAATACAATAGAAGGAAACAAAAGCAGGCTTGATGAAGCAGAGGATCGGATCAGCGAGCAGGAAGACAAGTTAGGAAAAAAAAACACCCAAAAAGAGCAGGAACAGGAAAAGAGGCTCAGAAAGAATGAAGAGGTATTAAGGGAAATGCAGGACAACATGAAATGTACTAATATTCATATAATAGGGATACCAGAAGGAGGAGAAGAAGAGCAAGGGATAGAAAACGTGTTTGAAAAAGTAATTATGGAAACTTCCCTAATCTGATGAGAGAAAAAGCCACACAAATCCAAGAAACACAGAGAGTCCAATCAAAAGGAAACCGAACAGGCAGACTTCAAGACACATCAGAATTAAAATGACAAATTTCCAAGACAAAGAGAGAATCTTAAAGGCAGCAAGACAGAGACAGGAAGTAACATACAAGGGAGCCCCGATAAGGTTAGCAGCTGACTTCTCAATGGAAACATTCCAAGCCAGAAGAGAATGGCAAGAAATATTCCAAGGAATGAGAACCAGAGTCCTGCAACCAAGACTACTGTACCCAGCAAGGCTCTCAATCGAGATAGATGGCCAAATAAGGAGCTTCCCAGACAAAAGAAGTCTAAAAGAATATAACTACACCAACCCAGCTCTGCAAGAGATGCTAAAGGGACTGATTTAAGGAAAGGAAGGAAAAGAGAGAAGGAAAGGAACACAGATACAAAAAAATGACAATGAGTAAGTATGTATCAATAATAACCTTAAACGTAAATGGATTAAATGCTCCAATCAAAAGACATAGAATAGCGGAATGGATAAGAAAGCATGACCCACACATATGCTGCCTACAAGAGACCAACCTCAGGACAAAAGACTTACACAGATTGAAAGTGAAGGGCTGGAAACAAGTTTTCCAAGCAAACAGACAGGAAAAAAAAGCTGGGGTAGCAATACTCATATCAGACAAAATAGACTTCAAAAAAAAGGGCCATAAAGAGAGATCCAGAAGACACTTCATAATACCCAAGGGAAGAATCCATCAAGAAGAAATAAACATTATAAATATATATGCACCCAACATAGGAGCACCCAAATACATAAACAAAATCTTGGAGGACTTCAAGAAAGATATTGATAGCAACACAATTATAGTAGGGGACTTCAACACTCCACTGTCAAAGTCCCACTTATGGGTCACAGCAAAGGAAGTCCTGAAAGGGAAGTTCATAGTGATACAGGCCTACCTAAAAAAAAAAAAATAGGAACATTTCAAACAAACAACTTAACTCTACCCTACAAGAACTCAAGGAACAACAACAAAGAAAACACAGAGGAAGTAGAAGGAACGAAATAACCAAGATCAAAATATCAGCAAAAAATATTGTGGCACTGAATAATGCCTTAGAAGAAATTGACTTAACTGATATACATAGAGCCTTTCACCCCAAAGAATCAAAATACACATTCTTTTCAAATGCACATGGAACATTTTAAAAAATAGACCATATGATAGGACACAAAACAAGCCTCAACACATTTAAGAAACTTGACATCATACCAAGTATTTTCTCTGACGACAAGGGACTGAAATTAGAAACCAACCCAAAGGAAGAAAACGCAAAACACTCTAAATCACGAGATTGAATAGCATGATATTAAACAATGAATGGGTCAAGGATGAGATTAGGGAAGAAATAAAAAAGTTCCTTGAAACAAACGAAAATGAACTGACAACAACCCAATACTTACGGGACACAGCGAAGGCAGTCCTGAGAGGGAAGTGCATAGCGATACAGGCCTACATAAAAACAACAGAAACATTTCAAACAAACAACTTAACACTACGCCTACAAGAACTCAAGGAACAACAGAAAAGACAACCCAGAGCAAATAGAAGGAAGGAAATAACCAAGATCAGAGCAGAATTAAATGACATAGAGATTAAAAGGACAATTCTAAGGATCAATGAATCCAGGAGCTGGTTCTCTGGAAAGATAAACAAAATAGACAAGCTTTTAAGCAGGCTCATCAAGAAAAACAGAGAGAGGACCCAAATAAACTCAATCAGAAGTGAAAGAGGAGAGATTACAACTGATGCCACAGAAATACAAAGGACTGTAAGACACTACTATGAAGAACTGTATGCCAAAAAATATGAAAACCTAAGAGAAATGGACAAATTTTTAGAAAAATATAATCTTCCAAAACTAAATAAAGAAGAAGCAGAAAGCCTGAACCGACCAACAGCAGTGGATGAAATTGAAGCAGTAATCAAAAAACTCCTGACACACAAAAGCCCTGGACCAGATGGTTTCACAGGAGAACTCTACATAGCATTTAAGGAAGAATTAACTCCTATCCTTCACAGACTATTCCAAAAAGTCCAAAATGATGGAAGACTCCCAAACTCTTTTTATGAGGCCAGCATCATCCTAATCCCAAAACCAGAAAAAGACACAACAAAGAAAGAAAACTTCAGGCCAATATCACTGATGAACATTGACGCTAAAATCCTCAACAAAATATTAGCAAACCGCATCCAGCAATACATTAAAAAGATCATTCACCATGACCAAGTAGG
>PVJI01019182.1:0-31594 GCA_004026765.1 Micronycteris hirsuta
TTCCTTTATTTTGAGGCTATACTCAACCATTTCTGTGAGCATCCTGATTACCAGTGTGTTTTTAAAAATATATTTTATTGATTATGCTATTACAGTTGTCCCATTTCCCCCCCTTTATTCTCCTCCACCCCCACCCTTCCATTCCCCGCCCTTTAGTTTTTGTCCATAGGTCATACACATAAGTTCTTTGTCTTCTACATTTCCTATACTATTCTTAACCTCCCCCTGTCTGTTTTCTACCTACTATTTATACTACTTATTCTCTGCCCCTTTACCCCCTCTCTCCTCCTACCACTCCCCTGCTGATATCCCCCCTACCTTATATAAAACCCTTTAACATTTCATATAATAAAGGCTGGGTGATGATGAACTCCTTGAACTTGACCTTATCTGAGAAGCACCTTATCTGCCCTTCCATTCTAAATGAGAGTTTAGCTGGATAGAGTATTCTTGGATGTAGGTCCTTGCCTTTCATGACTTGGAATAGTTCTCTCCAGCCCCTTCTTGCCTGCAAGGTCTCTTTTGAGAAATCAGCTGACAGTCTTATGGGAATTCCTTTGTAGGTAAATGTCTCCTTTTCTCTTGCTGCTTGTAGGATTCTCTCCTTATTTTTAATCTTGGGTAATGTCATTATGATGTGTCTTGGTGTGTTCCTCTTTGGGTCCAACTCTTTGGGACTCTCTGAGCTTCCTGGACTTCCTGGAAGTCTATTTCCTTCACCAGCTTGGGGAAGTTCTCCTTCATTATTTGTTCAAGTAAGTTTTCAGTCCCTTGGTTTCCCTCTTCTCCTTCTGGCACCCCTATGACTCAGATGTTGGGATGTTTAAAGATGTCCTGGAGGTTCCTAAACCTCTCCTCAGTTTTTTGAATTCTTGTTTCTTCATTCTTTTCTGGTTGGATGTTTTTTTTTCTTTCTGCTGGTTCACTCCATTGATTTGAGTCCCAGTTTCCTTCTTATCCCTATTGGTTCTCTGCAGATTTCCCCTCATTTCCTTTGTATTATCCTTCACTTTTTCAAGAAATTGCGACCATTTTTCTTCCATTCCTGTGAGCATCCTGATTATCAGTGTTTTGAACTGTGCATCTGATAGGTTGGTTATCTCTTCGTTGCTTAGTTGTATTTTTTCTGGAACTTTGATGTGTTCTTTCATTTGGGCCATTTTTTTTCCTCAGTGCGCCTGTTACTTTAAGGGGTGGAGCCTTAGGTGTTCTCCAGGGCGGGGTAACCCACGTTGTTGTGTTGTGATGCTGTCTGTAGGGGAGGGGCCTGAGAGAAAAATGGCACTTGCTCTGTTCTCCGCACTTCCCCAGCTACCCACAAGCAAGCTGGGCCCTTCTTTGCTGGCTCCGGGGTGAGTGGACGGGCCTGCATAGTTCCAAGTTCCTCTGGGTCTTCCCAACGAACTCTTCTGTGAGGCCAGGAGTTCCTCCCACTGTTGCCTCAACTCCCACAGGTGTATTCAGTTGGTGGTTTGAAGCTTTATTTCCCTGCATTGGTGGGCTGCATGGTCTGTTCTGCTCCCCAGCTTTTCCTCCTGGTTTATCTGCAGGAGAATGAGGGACTGCCCAGTCCACCAATCTCAGCCCCAGTTTCGCCGAGCGTGCCTGCTTCATTTTGGCCAGGCGTGCCCGCCATGGGCCTCTCCAGGCAGCTGAATTGTTGCTGGTACCACTCCACAAACTGCGTCTTGCCAAGTGCTCTCCACTCGGCTCCACCCTGCTTACCGGTCTGGATGAACGTGTCTTCTTTAACTCCTTGGTTGTCGGACTTCCACTCAGTTCAGTTTTCTGTCAGATCTGGCTGTTTTTGCTTCTTAAAATTGTTTTTCCTCTTTTGGTTGTCCGAGGTGGCACAGTGTGTCTATCTACACCTCCATCTTGGCTGGAAGTCTGATTACCAATGTTTTGAACTCTGCATGTGATAGGTTGACTATCTCCTCATCATTTAGTTCTTTTTCTTGAGTTTTGATCTGTTGTTTCATTTGGGTCATATTTCTTTGTCCTGGCGCACCTGTTACATAAAGGGAAGAGCCTTAGGTATTCGCCAGGGTGAGGCAACCCCCTTTGTTGCACTGTGGTACTTGTATGTGGGGGAGGGGTCAGAGAGGGAACAATGCTGCTTGCTTGGTTCTCATCCTGCTTTCAGTCACTTTCCCACTACCTGCAAGGAATTGCTTCCTTCTGGTGTTGATTCCCAGGTGGGTGTGCTTGTGTGCATTCTAGGATCCCATGGGCCCCCCCTAATGGACTGTCCTGTGAGACTGGCAGTTTCTCCTGCTGCTGCAATCTCCTCAGGTTTTTACCACCAGAGGTTTGAAGCTTTCTTTTCCAGGAGCTGGAACCTTGGGTTGTGCAGTCTGTCTTGCTCCCCAGTTGTTCTCCCTGGCTTATCCACACATGAATGTGAGACTGCCAGGTCTTCCAGCCACCATCTTGCCCTCCTGTTCCACCAGCCTCCTCCTTGCCACACATCCTCTCCACCCCAGCTGCCCATCTCTGCCCCTCCTACCAGTTTGGATGAATGTTTCTTCTTTAATTCCTTGGTTGGCAGACTTTCATACAGTTTGATTTTCTGGCAGTTCTGGTTGCTTTTTGTTTTTAAATTGGATGTTGTCCTTTTGGTTGTGCTAGGAAGTAAAGTATATCTACCTATGCCTCCATCTTGTCCAGAAGCCTAAGTAATTCCTCATTTTTACTTGTGTATTTTTAAATTGAGCATCTACTGTGTTCCAGGCACTGTGTTAGTTGCTTATGTTCAGTTATGAATGAGACAAAATCCTTGACTTCATGGAGCTTGCATTTGAATTCAGGGGGCCATAAAGAGATAAACTAAGTGCTGGAGAGACAATGGAACAGAGAAATAGGTTAGGTATGCCTGGGTGGGTACAGGTGTGCAACCACTTTTGCAAAGGTTATTTAGGGAGCTGTGATAGTGGAAGTGAGACCTGAACAATACAAAAAGGCAAGTTCTGTGAAGATTTGGAAAATGTATTCTAAGGGAGGAAGCAAAGACTCTGAGGCTGGAACAAAGGAGGCCAGTGTGTTGGAGCATGGCCAGTGAGAAGGACAGAGTGGGGAGAAGCGATCAGCAAGGGGCAGGGGTAGATCAAGCTGATCCCTGAAGGCTGTATAATGACATATCAACTTTGGGTTTTCTCTAAGTGTGGTAGGAAGTCATGAAGGGTTTTGAGCAGAAAGGTCACATGATCTATTTCATACATTTAAAATGCTACTTTGGCTGCTGTGTGGAGAATGAATTACCTGATCCACACTCATTCTTTCATCCTTTCTTTCTCTCATGCCAGGAGAGGTGAGCCCTCCACCTAGACTCTGAATCCATCCCCTCTTGCCTCCCCAGGACTTGGCTTGTGGATGATCAATTCTTGAGTATGTTCAGTCTCTCCATTCCTCTCCATTGGCTTCTCCTCATTAGTTATTAGAGTGTGCATGTGTGTGTCAATTTGCCTATGTGTTATCTTTTTACATTTAAATAATATGTGTTTTTAGGTGGATATATTCCTGGTGTACCATTGATGGGTTTAATTATTGGCCCCAATTCTTCACCTCTTTCTATATCCACACCCTTTGCAAGGTGCCTTTGAAGCTCCTCTCACTAGAGATGGAGCCTGTGTCTCTGCCCTTTGACTTTGGAGCTTGCTTTGGCAGAAGTGACAGCATACCCATTCTGATCATGTCTCAAGAGTAGCTACATGTTCTGCTTGTTTCTTCTGCTCTTCGCCCATCACCATTCCCCAGGGAGAAGAAGACAGGGATGTGGAGCTGACCCAGCTGATCACCCAGATCCAACTCGTAGCCTGCAGCCAAGACCAGCTGAGCCCAGCCCAAGATTTGTGGTCTTTGGTTTTACAACAGTAGTTGATCGATACAGTTATATAATCAAAAGATTCAGAAGTGTGAGTCTCCCTCCTACCTATCACTACAATCCTGTTTCCCTCCAGGAGACTCCCCAGACTGCTAGTTCCTGCAGATGGCTCCATAGAATCTTATGCACACAGCAAGTTGTTATGTATGTGGTCCATTCCACACTGTTGGGCACCTTCCCTTTCTTCACCTTATATATCTTGGATATAATTTCACATCAACACACAAAGATCTTCCTCAGCTCTTTTATGGCTCTATGGCATTCCATAGGGGGGATTTGCCATAGTTGATATAACTAGCCCCCTACTTATGAATGTTTGGTTGTCCCATCTTGTACAGTTTCAGAGGAGCCTACAATTTCCTGGGTCATTCACATCATTTATTACATGTAGAAGTGTATCTGTGGCATAAATTTCCAGAGCAGAATTGCTTGTCACTAGAACGTGCATTTAAAATACTTCTGGATAGATTTACTTGGTCTTCATAGAGGTTGTCCAGCTGACTCTCAATAATGATCAAGTCTTTCCATCTGAAAATAAAGTCCACAAACATGACAACAAGAGACCTCAAACTACCTCATCATCACTTCTTCCTTCAACTTTGCTGTTACCTGTACTTCTGGAGAAGATGTCTACATTCTCTGTTCTGTTCCTACTCTTGTCTTCTTCCTGCCGCCACTATCCTGTTTCTCTTTCAAAGATCACCGGTGATGCTCTGTGGAAAAGGCCCTTGGTCACTGTTCAGTGTTTACTGGACCTTGTTCTCTCTCATGGAAAACCACTCCCTCGTCCTTGAATGGGCCCACTTGCTCGATGGAGACTATCAGGAAGTGCTTTGGTGCCCCCAAGAAGAAACATGAGAAATGCTGAAATGCTCCAGTGGAAGGTTTAGAAAGGCCATTGGGGGTCTTGAGGATTGTAAATGTTTTATTCACAATTCAGCCAAGTTGTTTGAATGGATATTGGGGAGATAGGTTGAATACTCAAATGTAATAAAGAACAACAATAAAATAATTTTAAAAAACTTGCTAAAAAAGGTTAGTATATAATGAGGTGGGGATTCACTTTGGATGGTGTCACAACCCCTGGGTGGAGCCTGAGTTTTGAGGTGACAATCACCTGGAGATCTTGTTTAAAACACAGATTTTGCCTGAGTAGGTCTGGGGTGAGGCCTGAGATTCTGTATTCCTAACAGGGTCCCAGGACTATACTTTTTTTTTTAAATATTGTATTTATTTATTTTTAGAGTTAGGGGAAGGGAGGGAGAGAGAGAGAAATACATCTATGTGAGAGAGAAACATCTATTGGTCATGTCTTGCACACACCCCAACAGGTGACTTGGCCTGCAACCCAGGCATGTACCCTGACTGGGAATGGAACCAAAGACCACTTGCTTCGTGGAATGGCACCCAGACAACTGAGCCACACTAGTCAGGGCCATACCTAACAAAATTTTTTTGGGGGTGGTGACTTCCAGTAAAGATGATGGCATAGACAGACATGGTTCGCCTCTTTGTACAACCACAACAAAATTACAACTAAAATATAGAATAACCATTGCTCAGAACCAACAGAAATTGAGTTGAATGGAAGTCTGACAACTATGGAATTAAAGAAACAACATCCATCCAGATTGGTAGGAGGGGTGCAGATGTGGAACAGGCTGGTCCCATATCCACGTGCAGTGCTGGATAAAAATTCAGGAGGAATATCTCAGGAGCAAGGAGTCCCAGCCCCACACCAGGTCCCCAGACCAGGGATCCAGTGCCAGGAAGATAAGTCCCCACAACTTCTGGCTGCAAAAGCCAGCAGGGATTGAGTTGGTGGAAGAAACTTCTGGAGCCCCAAGCAGTTTCTCTTAAAGGACCTGGCTGGTGTAGCTCAGTGGACTGAGCATGGGCTGCACAAACCAAAGGGTCACCGGTTCAATTTCCAGTCAGGGCATATGCCTGGGATGCAGGCCAGGTCTCTAGTGGGGGCCATGTGAGAGGCAACCACACACTGATGTTTCTCTCCCTCCCTTTTTGCCCTCCCTTCTCCTCTCTCTAAAAATAAGTAAATAAAATCTTTTTTTTTAATGAACCCACACATGGACTCAAACACTTAGATTCATTCCCTCTGGGCTCTGGCACTGAGGAGTTGGCTTGAGGGGCATCAGCAGTGGGAGGCTTGAGGTGTTTGGCATCAAAGAGAGCAGAGGCCCTTGTCCCTTTTCTGGGCCCTCCCCTGACAGAGCTGGCAGGCTGGTGCTGTATCTAAGATTCCATCAACCTGATTAACACTATTTGACCCAACTTGGAAATCCCCAGAGACTCTGCCTCACCCAACTTACAGGCCCACCCAAACTGCTTTTCCATATGAACGAACAAGCAGTAGCTGGCATCAGTGAGCCCCAGATCCAGAACTAGCAGTCTAGATTCACAGCTTGGCTTCACCTGGAAATCTCCAAGCCCAGTACAAGGAGTAGCTATCTCCGATTGCTTTATAACTCAGGCAGGGTGGCCCTGGGCAAGACACAGGTGGGGGCTGACCTTGGCCTGCACCACCCAGGAAACCACAGGGCCAGGGCATTCAGTGGACAGCCACAGACCACATCAGAGCACCACCACCCTGCCCCTACGAGTGGGTGATCTTAGGCGGTATGGTCCTGAAGTAAGAACCAGATGCCGTTTACGACCCAAGTTAGAAACCCCCAAGTTAAATGGGCCTGGGACAAGAAGAGGGACACTGATTGGGTGGGTTGCTGGTTTCACGGAGGTAGGCAGATCAAGAAACTGCTTTCACGTGGTGGATAGCCATGTTGAGAAGAGTTACATTGAACTTAATGGTGTATGTCCGATTAATAGATTGAATGTACACCAGCTGATCGAGCATCCTTTAATACTGTTTGAATTAGACCATGTCTCACCTTTTACAGTAATGTGCTTCTGTATGATTGTAATATCTTGATTACATTAACTTAATATACTTGCTTAATACTTATGAGGACATGATCTAGTGTATGATTATACATATATGTACTATTGAATATGGGTTAGAGAATAATTTGCACGAATTACATAGGCTGCAGTGATGGGTGAGTCAGGAAGTAGTTTAAGTAGAATTCCAGCTTTGGGTGCTGAGGGTGGGGCTTTATGGCCTTCTTCTTGAGTCTATGGGGAAGTTTGTTCCCATTTCTGGTTTACAAGACCAGTGTAATGAATATACTACATGGACTTCTTCATTTTAGGAGGCGGTTTTCTACTGTGCTAATGAGGGGTATGAGGATGAGGATAATTGAAAAGTACAGGATTGAGGCTGCTTAGCCGATGATGACGCAGGGGTACTCGACGGGCTGGCCTCCGACTCATGTTAGTGTGAGTAGGTCTGCCACTAGCAGTCAGAACAGGCATTGGCTGAGGGGGCGGAATATCATGCTCTATTGTTTGGATGTGTGTAGTACCTGGACAATTGCTAGGATTAGGATAGACAGGACTAGGGCTAATACGCCGCCAAGTTTATTGGGGATTGAGCGTAGGACTGCGTAGGCAAAGAGGAAGTATCACTCTGGTTTAATGTATGGAGGGGTGTTGAGGGGGTTGGCTGGTGTGTAGTTGTCTGGGTCTCCTGATAGGTCGGGTGAGAATAAGACTAGTGTTGATAGGGCCGTTAGTACGATTAAGAGGCCTAGGATGTCTTTGATTGTGTAGTAGGGGTGAAAGGGGATTATGTCTAGGTCTGACGGAATTCCTGTGGGGTTGTTTGATCCTGTTTCGTGTAGGAATAGTAGGTGGACTATCACTAAGGCTGAGATGATGAAATGGAGGAGGAAGTGAAAGGAGAAAAATCGGGTTAGGGTTGCTTTGTCTACAGAGAAGCCACCTCAGATTCACTGGACGAGGTCTGTTCCGATGTAAGGGATGGCAGAGAGAAGGTTGGTAATGACTGTTGCTCCTCAGAATGATATTTGGCCTCATGGCAGGATGTAACCCATGAATGTGGTGGCTATAACAGCGAAGAGGAGTAGAATTCCGATGTTTCATGTTTCTGTATATGTGTAGGATCCATAGTATAGGCCTCGGCCTATGTGTAAGTAGAGGCAGATGAAAAATATGGATGCTCTGTTCCTCCACGGAGGATGGAGTTTTGTGGTAAGTAGTCACAGCCAATCCTTCAGCTGACTGGCCTGGGTAAATCCCTCCCATTGACCTGCCAACAGCAACCAAGGCTCAACTAGGTATACTCAGCCCACATAAAGGCACGCTTCCAGTATCCAGCTTGAGTGGTAGGGGAGGCTGTGCCACTGGACCCACAGTACACCTACTACATTAGGCCACACTACCAAGACACGAGTCAAAGCAGCTCTACTTAATACATAGAAACAAACACAGGGAGGCTACCGAAATGAGGAGACAAAGTAACACGGCCCAAATGAAAGAACAGATCAAAACTCCAGAGAAAGAACTAAACAAAATGGAGATAAACACTGTATCAGAGGTAGAGTTCAAAACACTGGTTATAAGGATGCTCAAGGAACTTAGTGAGGACCTCAACAGCACAAAAAAGATCCAGCCAGAAATGAAGGATAAACTAATTGAAATAAAGAACAATTTACAGGAGAACAACAGTAGAGTAGTTGAAGCTGAGAATCAAATCAGTGCTTTGGAACATAAGGAAGGAATAAAGAACCAATCAGAACAACAACAAGAAGGAAAAAGAATCCAAAAAACTGAGGATAGTGTAAGCAGCCTGTGGGACAACTTTAAGTAATCCACCATTCGTTTCATAGGGGTTCCAGAAGGAGAAGAGAAAGAGCAAGAAATTGGAAATCTATTTGAAAAAATAGTGAAAGAAAATGTCCCTAATTTGGTGAAGGAAGTAGACCTACAAGTTCAGGAAGCACAGAGAGTCCCAAACAAGGTGGATGCAAAGAGGCCCACCCCAAGACAAATTATAATTAAAATGCCAAAGAGTAAAGATAAAGAGATGGAGGGGGGGCGTGTGGGAGAATGGGTGAGAGGTGAGGAGATTAAGAAGTACAAACAGATAGTTACAGAATAGCCATGGGGGTGTAAAGGACAGTATAGGAAAGGGGGTAGCCAAAGAACTACATGCATGATCCTTAGACATGGACAGGGATTGTCTGAGGGAGTGGAAGGTGCTGGGAGGAGGGGAGAAAAGGGGGAAAATCAGGACAACTATAATAGCATAATCAATAAAATATAATTGATTTTTTAAAAATTTATTGATTTTTTAGAAAGGAAAGGTCATGTGTGTGTGTGTGGGGGGGGGGTTGTTGTTCCACTTATTTATGCATTCATTGGTTGCTTATTGTCTGTGCCCTAACTGGAGACCGAACCTGCAACCTTGGCGTATCAGGATGATGCTCTAACCAGCTAAGCTACCGGCCCAGGACCTAACCCAGGACCATAATCTGAATGAATGTCAATGTGCATGGTATTGGTTGGAGAAGGTGGTGTTTGAAATAAGGAAAGGTGGTGGTTTCTGTGTGTACTCTTGACCACAATTTTAGTTCCAGGGATAAGAGGGTCAGCACCTTGGAGTTTCCCCAAGGAGTTTCCTCAAAGAGTTAAGGATGTTAATTAACCCCAAGGGCCGTTCCCTTTGCCCTGACCAGAGGAAGGATCATCTCAAGAAGATCACAAAAATGGATTTGGGGCTCTGATCTCTCTGTTAGTGTCTGCATCCAGGCCAGATCAAGGTCAATCCCAGACCTCTTGGATCCCAGGACTTCTCAAACACTTTGCTGGAGCAGAGCAAACAGGCAAGGGTGATTCCTGTTAGCCTTCCTTCCTTTCCCTCCTCAACTGACCTAGGGTAGACAGGGACCCAGGATTGGGAAAGCAGAAGTTCTCTGAGGGTGGCTTTCTCTGTGGCTATATGGTGCAGTGGCTAAGCATGCAGGCTGTGCTGCCACGGCCTTTACGAGTTGTGTGACCTTGGGCAAGTTACTCGGCCTCCTCTCACCTTAGTTTTCTCACCTGCAATGGTATGAGCCTCCCAGGCTTGCTGTGAGCAAATTAACTGGGTAAGTGAATTAGTATAGAATAGCACCTGGCACACAAGAATCATTGTATATTTGATAATAATAATAATAATAATAATAATAATAATAATAACAACAACAACAATAATAATTTAAATCATCCTCTCAATTTTCATAGCATATATATTCCCCTATTCAATCAACCTCCAAATTCCATCAAGTCTACCTACTAAAGTTTGATAAGTCACCTGCTATATCTCCAATTCTTCAAATACCACTATCATTCAGGTTATAAGGGAATGCAAATAACAAAGTGGAGAAAGACTGATGGCTACAGAGAACAGACTGACAGCTGTCAGAGGGGAGGGAGGTGGGGTCTGGGCGGCAAGGGTAAAGGGATTAAGCAAAGGAAAAAAAGACTCATGGATACAGACAATAGTATGGTGATTGCCAGAGGGAAAGGGGGGTGGGGGACTTCGAAGAAGGTGAAGGGGAGATAAATGGTGATGGAAGAGACTTGACTTTGGAGTGGTATAGACACAATATACAATATATAGATAATGTGTTATAGAATTGTATACCTGAAACCTATATAGTTTTATTAATCAATAAAAATTAAAAAGATTATAAGGGAACACACTTTTTGTTCAATATTTTTATTCTTTGATTGCAGCACAAAGCCTGGTACATAGTAGGTGCTCAGTGACTACAAGAAGAATGAATGGCTTCTATCCTGGTTGAGTCTGGCTACTCAAAACACAAATATTTATTGAGCACTCTTTGTGTTTCCAGGCACCGTGCAAGGAGTTGAGGACAAAGTAAAGACAACACTGCCTCCTTGACGCCTGCTATTTAGGGTGTGGATTCTAATTAAACCCTGGTTACAAGTCTCTAAGAACAGCTCTCTTTCTGAGGCTGGGTGAGGGAAGCTTCCAGGTCCCTGAATCATGGCTTTTGTGAAAACCTATCTCTAAATGCCTCCAGCTCTATCTGCTTTCTCTTCCTTACCAGCTCCCTTTGTTTTCATTTTCTGAACTGACAAAGCGGTCTGCCTTTTATCTGTTAATCCTGCTAAAGCCCTTGTGGGTACAAGCTGGGGACTTTGGAGTGGTGGTGGGAGGCAGGTTGATTCATTTTCTGGCTAAGCTGGAAGATTTGTGGTCACGTTCTTAGGAGGGATGTGGGGGCTTCCAGAGGAAGCCTGGGTATGAACCTCAGTTGGAAATGGAATTTTAAAAAAAGGAAAAATCCAGTCAGGATAGAAACCTTTGGAAGGGGAGTTCCTGCCCAGGGAAGGGTACAGAGTACAGGCGGGTACCCCTGGGAAGATTCAGGATGTCGGAGAGGAAGGTCAACTGGAGTTAGTGAATGAGAGCTGGGATCTGGTGCTTTGGTGCATGGAGACCTCTGAGTGCATGCACATCTGGGCACACTTGATGTGTATTTCATTCTTCAGTGTGTGTTGTGTGGTGTGCTTTGTGTGATGTGAATTTGTGTGACTCTCCTGTGTGTACGTGGCTTTGGTGACAGCTTCTCCTGAGTGTCTTCATGGGCTCATCCATCAGCCAGCAATCTGCAGAGTGCCACATCATGTGTTGAGATGGAGGAGGAGGGGCCAGGAGAGAAGGGAGAAGAGAAAAAGAGAGAAAACCTGTATTTGCTGCCCTCCCAGAACCAGGGCAGTGTTGGGGAGACAGACAGGGACCAAGGAGTGAGAGGGTAAATGTGAAATTGCACTTGGGACGGGTGTGCCTAGGTGCTCAGCCTGGGAGGGCACACATGTAGCTAATGTCTGAGCCAGGGAAGCCATTTCTGAGATATGAAAGGTGAATGGGAATTATTTAGGTGAAGAGAAGATGAATTTGAGTTGTTATTATTTTTATTTTTATATTTGGACCCCACAGTTGCACAGAGGTGAATTAGCCACACTTCTTGGTCAGCGGCACACAGACATCAACTGTCTAGGCAACTGATTTATCACATATATTTTACACCTTTCATCTTTCCTCCCATTTCATTGCTTCCCCAGAGGCAGACATTCTGATATACTTTAGATGTATTCCTAAAAAATATGTATTTTGTATAAGTATATAATGTTGATTTTAAGTTTGTGTGTTTTCTTTTTTAATTACAAAACAGCATCATGCTCTGTTTCCCCTCAATACTATGTATCGGGCACCTTTCCATGCTGCTTCTTGCATATTTATTTTACCACATCTTCCTCTTTCTTAGGATCCATTCCCCTAGTGTTGGGCACCTAGGCTAACTTTCACCCTTGTCACTGTGAACAATGCTGTGATAAATATCCCCATGCGTGTCCTTGCATGGACCTGGGTGAGAATCTGTCTTAGTATAGCTTCCCTGAAAGCTGCACCCGAGACAAAGATTTCAGTGCAGGTACTTCATTTAGGAGGTGATTCCAGGCAGCACAAATGAGGGGGGGGCAGGGAAATGAGAGAGAGGATGGAAACATATCGGAGAGTGTGCTTTAATGAACTGGTTAGCCATGTGGCCACCTGAGGCTCAGGGGAATGCTGAAATTGGGGGTTGCTTAGAGGGTCCTTAGTGGGGCTAGAAAAGCCTGAGTGGACAGCAGGTCTTGAACTTGGCTCTTGATATCTGTCCCTTCTGTTCTTCCTTCCTTTGTTCTTAACTTTCTTTCAACAGGTATGGTTCTGCACTCCAAGTATAAACACAACAGATGAGGTCCTGGCTCTGATGCAGATTACATTCTACTGGGGAGACAGAGATAATTAACAAGTGAAATTAAGGAAATTTCAGACTGCAAAAACGCTATGGCCCGGCTGGTGTAGCTCAATGGATTGAGCGCGGGCTGGGAACCAGAGGGTCCCGGTTTGATTCCCAGTCGGGGCACATGCCTGGGTTGCGGGCCAGGTCCCCAATGAGGGCCATGTGAGAGGCAACCATACATTGCTCTTTCTCCCTCCCTTCTCCTCTCTCTGAAAATAAATAAATAAAATCTTAAAAAAAAAAACCCAAAAAACGCTATGAAGAAAATAAGACTAGAGGTTTCCTGGCATGCGGGGAAGGTGGGCAATTCAGATCTGGCAATCTGGGACAGCCTCTTGGAGGAGATGACCTCTGGGCTGAGGTGAGAAGGAACCAGCCAAGGAAAGGTGTGGAGGAGAAGCCTTTCAGGCAGAGGGAACAGTAAGTGCAAAGGCCTAGAGGTGGCGACATGCTCATTCTGTTTAAGGAACAAGCAGGATGAAGAGGGAGTATGGGAACAGTGGGACAGAGTGGGATCTTCCTGTAAGAGCTATCCATTGGTCCCAGCCTGGCCACTGAAATTATACCAGACCGAATTCAACCCATCTTCTTCATGGCAGCACTTTGGATATTGGGGGGCTGTGGCTGTTCCCCATCTTTCTTCTTCAGGCGAGAGACTGAGGCTTTGTATTGATTGCTCAGAGCCCACCCTGTGTTGTGCAGGTCACTTGGTGTTTGTCTGTGAAAGTGGAGAGGAACACAGCTACTCTCTCTCTTTCCTGCTCTTCCACATAATTACTCATCTATTATCTGCCCCTGCCTTCTGACCTCTTCTCTTCCACTCCTTGAATCAGACCCCTCACCCCCATTGCAGTAACATTGACCTTGAACATCCCAAGTACATTTTCACCTCAGGGCCTTTGTACTTGCTGTTGCCTCTGCCTGAAAGTTCTTTCTACAGATATTTTCATGAGCCCTCCCATCCACTTGCTCAGTCAGCCCATCCTATTAATAGGGAACTTCTCTGACCTCCTCCTCCAGCTCTCTATAAAATAATCCCCTCTGGCTGTCTCTTTCTCTTTCTCTGCTAATAAGTTCTCCAAATATTTATGCTATTTGTTAGAAACTGAATGTTGGGGTCCTCCCCAAACTTACACGTTGAAATGCTCATCTCTGGAGTGATGGTATTAGGAGGTAAGGCTGTTGGGAGGTGATTAGGTTCTGGGTAGGGCCTGCACAATGCATTAATTCCCTTATAAGAAGAAGAGGAGACAGAGGATCTCTCTCTGCTCTCTGCCATGTGGGGATACAATGAGAAGATGGCCATTTGCAAATCAAGAAGAGGGCTCTCACTAGACACCAGATCTGCTGGTACCTTGATACTGGACTTTGAATGTCTAGAACTGTAAGAAATAAATGTTTGCTGTTTAAGCCACTCAGTCTATGGTATTTTGTTACGACAGCTCAAATGGATTAAGACAGCATTTGGTATACCAAGTACAATACTTACTAGTTTGCTCTTTTACTGTCTGTACGTCATCACTGGAATCAAGAGGGCAGAGACTTTACTTTGTTTCCAGTGCCTAGAGCAGTGCCTGGCACAGAG
Organism: Micronycteris hirsuta; assembly: GCA_004026765.1. Lineage (NCBI taxonomy): Eukaryota > Metazoa > Chordata > Mammalia > Chiroptera > Phyllostomidae > Micronycteris > Micronycteris hirsuta. The sequence goes on from PVJI01019182.1 coordinate 14,204, forward strand.
TCATCATGTGGTGGGCATTGCTGAATGATGCATACTTCATACCAGGCACTGTGCTGGCTGCTGGGAAGGTGAATGTGAGACCCAGTCCCTGCCATCTGAAACCCACAGGGCTGGAGGGGAGGTGGCACATGAAACAACACAAAAATAACTCATTGCGTTGAAATGCTGTAAAGGAATACTCTAGGGTGCATAGGAGCATCTAATAAAGGGCACCCAATTGATCTATGGGGTCAGCATAGGCCGCTCTGTAAAAGTGATCAGTAGGAGTTAGGCTGGTATATTGATAAAATTATTGGTACAACCTCTTTATGTAAATTGCATGTATTTGATTATAAAAATAAATTTATACAAGTGGTTCATCTAGCATTTTTTGAGCACCTACTATAAGCCAAGTATGCCTTACGTTCTTTATTTTCTCTGCAGAGCATCCCTGGCTCTGATCCCACCAGCCTGAGATAAGACCCCAACTCTGCCATTTCTGACTGCAGAGATAAGTCATTGGACTTCTCTGTGCCTTGTATTCTCCACTTAAAAAATGACAATAAATCATAGTACTTACCTCCCAATAGAATGAGTTATTATTTATTTCATTTTATATATGGGGGATTGGGGCTTATAGGGAATAAATAATTTCCTGAGATCCCAGGAACAAGATTCAATCCTCATCTGCCTGCCTCATAAATTCTCACCCTCCCCGTCAGTGCATTATTCCACAGACACACACCTCGCCCCTAATCTATTGCTCTAATATTTATAACAATGCAGCTACAATTCATGTTTCTGCTGCTTCAATGAATCACCTCCCGATACTTTTGATTTCTAAGAGCAAAGTGCTACCTTGATTTCTATTATCTGCGTGAGCCCAGGGAGCAGTCCCCAGGCCGACTCCCTGCCTGGCTGGGTTTTTCTCCCCGTGCCTCATGGCCCATGCTGCCTGATATACAGCAAAATGGGTTTGTGATTTAGTGGCAGAAAAGGTTAACTCTAAATAATGATCAGAAAGTTAAAATATAGAGCCAGAATGTTGCTTTAGTTTTTATAGGTTTTAAATAATTTCGCCTCCTTCCCTGAAGGATTTAGCATAATTCAATGAGAAAATTGCATTCAGATTCTGTAGGCTGCTCCAACGTGACTGAATTGCAATGAGCAGAAGAGATGTAAAGAGTCTTTCTGACAATGAACCTGAATGAGCCATGAGCTCAGGGAGCAATGCTCCTGGGGAGTGAACTGGCTTCCCCAGACTCCTGGGTCTAGTCTGGGGGTGCAGACAGCTGGCACAGCTGAGCAAGAGATGATAGTGACAGGTGTTTGTGCTGGGCAAGGAGGAGGGCAGAAGTTGCATGCCTGTGAAAGAATGCACTGGACCAGTGCAGTCACAGAAAAGTCTGATCTTCTCCCATCTCCTTCCGTGCCTCCAGCCTGTACTGCCACCTTTGCAGCAATGGTTAGGCCCCACCTTCTCAAGTTACAAATTGTACAAATTAGGATTGTGGCTGGCTGCAATGCACAGGAAACGTCTCTAACACTGGCTGAAAGAAATTCAGGTTTACTTAATTGTTTATTTATTTTTGCAACAAGGAAAATGTGTAGGCATTCTGGGGCTAGTGCACAGCTCAGAGATGCCATTAGGGACCCAGGCTTTGCTTTGCCTTGTAGGCATTGTCATCATGCAGTTTCTGAGTTACGGGGTCGATGTGAGGATTGAATTGAGTTAGTGTATGTAAAGTCCTTGGCATAGTTCTGGTACATAGTAAATGCTATGTTAGTGCTTTTTAAATCAAGAAGCTTATTTTGATCTGATTTTATACTAAATCTTAGGTCAGAAATGTTTTTCCATACCGAATAAGTGGAGATACGCATTACTGTTTTTAATGAGTATGCAGTGCTACGGCTTTGCATTACTGTTGTTGGATATCCAGGTGGTTTCCAGTTTTCCATCTTTGTGCAGTAATTCAACACTTTTCTGTGGGAAAATTCTCAGAAGTGAAACTGTTACAGTAGTGCTCACAATATGTGTGTTTTTGTGTGTGTGTCCCTGCATATTCGAGTTTGTGGTCAGAGGAGGCTGGGGAGGGTGCCTAAGTTTCTCACGGTGTGCCCCCACTTGACCTATTGGCTCAGTATTTAGCTTGTGATTCTGAAGGACATTGTCCCTGCCAGGTCCTCATGCCAAGGCTGGTTCTTGCTTCGCTTGCATGGCCGCCATCCCCAATTCTAACTCTTTGGACTTCTCAGAATAGGCTGCAGCCCACCCTATCTGCTTGATCCTTGGCCTTTCTCACTCCAGGACCTCAGAAACAAGTCTCCCAGCTCTCCCCAAAGTTGTGTCCTTTAGTGGATCCTGAGCCAACATGTCCCAAAGCTAGGCGATCTAAGTCAGTAAGTACGACTTTTTCATAAGGTGAACTCTTAGAAATAACAGCAGCTAGTGTTTCCTGAATGCTTGGTATGTGCCAGGCACTGTGCTAAGCACTTCATAAGCACTGGGTAAACACGACAGTCTTGGGAAGTAGGTAACATTGCTGTTCCAGGTTTTCAGGTGAGGACTCTGAAGCCTAGAGTGGTTAAATACTTTGTTCAAGGTCACGGAGGGAATAACAGGTAGATCTTGGAGCCCAGAACTTGGCTTCTTAATCCTGTGTCCTACTGCTTTTGTTTGGGTTGATTATCCAAAGTCTGGCCAGACCACAAAACTTGGTCTCTGCTGCCTCCCACATTTTCAGGAAGCTGGTGAGACACTTGGCATTGTGTGATCACTACACATGGACCCACTCTTGCTTCATCCCCACAGAATAGTCTATTTAATTTATCCACTGAAAATACCACTTCTTGCTAGACTTTCTAAGGGAGAGACTGGACTTGTGGAGTGTTAATTTCTATTAAAAGGGATATTTTGAACATTCACTTATGTCAAATTAAGTATCTGGGTGCCATGTAAAATGTAAATCCTGTGTGTCCCAGCTTCGCTGCAGGAATCCTTTCCTGGGATAGGCCTCCGGGTCCAACCACTCAGAACCCCAGTGGATTCCGCCACCTGGACTTGGCAATGTGCCTGTGTGCTGCAAGCCACACACTGCTGGTAAACACAGTGATATAACTGGGGAACTGAAGGTGGATGGTAACACAGGGAGACTGTGCACAACATAAATCAATTTAACACACAATTCACCTGTGGTTCGTGACTAATGATAAAATGATCAGCTGCTGCAGTGGCAGAGAGAGCAGTTACTTCTTAGGAATGTGTGCTCCTGGAAACAGCTGCTTCATTTCCCAGGTGTGGTCATGTGACTAGCTTCATCAACGGGATCTGAGTGGACCTGATAACAGTTACATTGAGACTGGGACCTTTAAGTTTTCCATTGCCTAGACCTTTCTCTATGTCTGGCAGGTATGGAGGACTCCAAGGACCTAGTGGATGGTGGACCCCCAAGATGGAAGGAGACAAAGGTGGAAGGAACATGGGTTGTTGATTCCTTGAATATAATATCATCAGTGGACAGGAACATCTGCATCAGGCCCCACATCTTTCTCCAACATTGTGTGTGGGAGAAAGAATGTTCTATAAGAATGAGCCGCTGAAATTTTGGGGTTAGTTATATCAACCAAAATTACTCTAATACATAAGCCTATCAGAAAATCTTCTTTTATTGGGTGAGGATGTTTTAAATGGCAAATGGAAAATGATAAAAGTGATAACTTGGAGCTGGCTCTATGTAAAGCTTTTTCAGAAACCCTAATTCTGGTCATCAGGGGCCAATCCTCCTTTGGGGTGGGTGAGGGAGTGTTGTGTCAGGTAGGTGTGGGGTATAAGTGCACGTTTGGGAGAAATGATTTCCCAAGTGGTCAGGAAGAGCCACAGGGGTGAGTCCAGGCCATGATTTAGAGATCCTGGGGTCAAACCTCATCAAGTCTGGGAACAAGTGTGAGTCTGAAGTAGAAGAAAAAGGCAAGAAGAGTTTCAGAGAAGTCCCAGAGCTGAGCAGGTGAAACCAGCATGCTCAAGACAATGAACAGGGATGGGGGAGGGTCAAACACTGAATGAATTTACAGTGGTCACCAGCTATGTGTGGGTGAAGGGAGCTTGTCCTCAAGGCACAGAATGGGAGGACCATCAGATTTCCTCCACATGTGGTAGGAAATGGGGAGAGGCTTGCATCCTCCAGGTCAGGATCTGGTATTACACGGAGCTGGAGACAGAAATTAAAACTGATACCTGTGGGGATACCTGTAATGCAATGAGTTATTTATGTGCTGTTTCATGAGCAGGGGCAAGCATACCCTCTGCCCTGCTGCCTGGGGCTGCAAAGCACCCCTACATCGTTGTCTGCCCAGCAGCTGCTTCTCCATCTTCTAAAACAGTGCTCTGCAAAAATTTTACTTTGTGAAAATCTCCCTCCTCACTCTAAATCTTATTGGTTCGGCCCTGGCTGGTGTAGCTCAGTGGATTGAGCGCGGGCTGGGAACCAGAGGGTCCTGGTTCGATTCCCAGTCAGGGCACATGCCTGGGTTGCAGGCCGGGTCCCCAGTGAGGGCCATGTGAGAGGCAAGCACACATTGCTGTTTCTTTCCCTCTCTGTCTCCCTCCCTTCCCCTCTCTCTAAAATAAATAAATAAAATCTTAAAAAAAATACATTTTAAATCTTATTGGTTCAGGTAGGGATAACACTACTTTCTGGCCCCAACAGTTGGTGAGTGACTCATGCTTGACCAGTTAGCACATAGCACCCATCCTGGCTGCAGTGATTGACTCATTGGATACCCATGTGACCTCAGTCAGGCCAATGGAAGCTTGTGCTGGGTCTTCTGCAGGACCTGGTGGAAAAGAAGTTAGCCTTCCAATGGGGTTGTGGAGCAGGTGGAAAGAAAGTGTGGAGATGGTGTAAGCCACATTTAGAGGGGAGAAGTTGCCTGAGTGTGACAGCAACAGAGATACATGTTTCTGACACCATCTTGGGGACTCTGGATATAGCGATCCAGAATGCAGACTTCAAAGTTACATGAGCCAATAAATTCCTCTTACTAGATTAAATCATTTTAAGTTGGTTTCTTTCAATTACAACTAACAACGTACTCAACAAGGGTCCTCCATTCTGGATAGTTCTTTGCAAACAGCAAGCAGAGAGAAGCCATAGAAATTCCCTCAGCACAGTTTTCCTCCCCTGGGACTTGAAGGCTGGTCTGGGGGTGGGGAGTCAGAAGTTCATCCCTACCCCTACCACCTCTAGAAGCTCTCTGTCCTCCTAGCTAGGCTGCATATGGGACATTCCCACTTGGACAAAAAAAGTCAAGGGCAGTAATGTGTGATTCACCACTAGTCTCCCAGGCTTTAGTATTGCCCTCTTTAAAAGAAGCCATTTTTTTTATTCAAAATCTATACAAAATAATTGAACAATAAAACTGTCACCTTCACTGTCTCTTTCAGCTGCAAAACACGATCACCTCTGAAATTAAGCCTCCTTCCTCCCTCCCTTCCATAATTATTTTTTCAGCACCTACTATGCATCAGGATTTGTGCTTACTTTAGATTTTTCCTTTGCATATAATTCCCTCCTGAGATTTATTTTAAGGCATTTTCTGATCCCCAAATGTGGCTCTCAACCATTACAGGAGTTTCAAGTAAGTAACCTCAAAAAAAAAAAAAGAGATGCTTAGAAAAAGGTTTTGAGACCAGCTCTGTGATTCATAAACTAAGTGACCTTGGACAGAGACAACTATCTCTGCTCTGAAATGTCCTCATCTGAAAGCTGTCACGAAGGTCCTTGGGCTGTGCACTCTAGCTGTGGAAAATTCTCTAGGAGAAGGTCTTTTTGTTGGTTACCACTCAGCACTGGTGCCTGGAGCAGAGTCTGGCACCAACACTGCTCTTCGTTTTTGGTGAATAAATGAATGAATGAATGAATAAATGAATGAATAAACAAAGGTAGATCTGGGTTAAGACTCTCATTCTGAAAGGCCAGGGACCCAATCCTAGTCTCACAAGCACCCCAAATCCAAAGTCAGGGGCTCCATCCCAGAGGCCGAAGCCTCGGTCAGCAGAGTTTTAAGTCACAGAGGGTGTAGGACCTGGGTGGGAAACTGACATGACACTGAGCTGGGCTCCACTGAGTTTGGGTGTGTGTGGGGTGTGTAGGGGTGCTGCTGACATGTCACTGTGGCACTCCCAGCCCTGTCAGCGGGGATGGGGGGCTCTCCCTGGAGATAAATGTAACCTTTGCAAGTCATATCTTTATGCTGGCCCAAGGCAAGGCCATAACAGCCTTCATCCACGCTGGGAAACATAAAAAACCCTTGAGCACCACTGATCAACCCTGCCTGCAGCATTTAAAGATGTGCTTTATCTGGCAGATGTCATACATTATTGAGCTGCCTTCTCTGCTCCTGGACCACTGCTGAAGGGCAAAGCGGGCTCTGTGGGGCGGTGGACAGCTCTGCAAATCTATGAGACTGGGGATTTGGCCTGATGCTCAGCAGCCCACCGGGTCGTAGGGGACTGTGGTGGCAACAGCCTGAATTTTAATTCCTCAGGGTTCAGTTTTGGATTTATTGTTATTTTGGCCTCTGGTCATCTTTATTTCATTACTACAAGGCAGGGGAGGAGGTTCTTAGTATCCAGGATTGTGGGAGGATTAGGTGAGATGACGCATGCAAAGCACAGCCTGGCACACGATGGGCTCTTAGTAAAGGGAGGCTGAGTTATGACAGAGAAGCCTTTTCACAAACCAACCAACCAGTCAACCAGCATACAAACAAACAAGAAGCAGGTGAGGGCTGGGACCTATGTGAGGGTCCAGCTCCAGGGCAGTGGGTTCAGACCCCAGTTCCCCACCTAAGTGCTGGGCTGGGCAAGTTCCCCAGTTGCCTTATGCCTCCATTTCCTCAACTATAAGGTGGGATAAAAATAGTACTTACATGGTAGAGTTGTTTTGGCAGGTCAATGAGTTAACTCTAGAGAGAGCTTAGGACAGGGCCTCATACATTGCAAGTGTCATGTAAGGGCTTCTGTTATGTAAGGTCCCTGTGCAGCCCCACGTCAGCAGCGCTACGTCTCCTTGGTGTAGATACTATTTCTAAAATTTACCCCCTGTCTTATGTCCCTCTGACATGGGGGTTGGGGTGATGGCTGTTCGAAGTCATTGTGGTTGACAGAATAATTGTCCTTCAAAGATGTGCACATCCTCACCCCAGAGACCTGTGAGTATATCACCTTTGTGGCAAGAGGGACTTTGTGGGGAGGATCTTGAGGTAGGAGATTATCTAGGATTATCTGGTGGGTATGATAGAATCATTGGGGTCTTTATAAGAGGGAGCAAGAGGGTCAGATATGTGATGCCAAAAGCAGAGTGGAGGGAAAGAGAGAGAGAGGACTGAAGCTGTTAAGCTACTGTCTTTGAAGATAAAAGAAGAGGCCACAAGCCTAAGAAGGCAGGCAGCCTGTAGAAGCTGGAAAAGGCCATTAGATTCTCTGCTAGAACCTCCCAAGGAAACACAGGTATCTTTATTTTAGAATGGCCGACATCCAGAACCATAAAGTTGTGTCGTTGGAAGCCAGTGAGCTGCAGCACTTGTTATAGTAGGGATAGGAAATGAGTATAGTCATGCAGCAAGAGGGCAGATCTTCTCCCGCTCCACCCCAGCATTGGTGTGATGAAGATTGGGGGTGCCAGGTGGGCCTGATTCCCTCCCCTCATTTGCTGTGTGAATTGGATGAATTGTGAGGCTTCTCTGAGCTTGGTTTTTCATCAAGCCAATAAGGTTATCATTGTTATGGGGATGAAAACCCAAGACGCTGAAGGACAGATCTCTCAGCCAGAGAGATCTTAAGAATAATTGTGTCAATACAGTAACATAAACTGGCTGGAAAGGTAGCTCTTTTGGAGAATGTGAATTTATTAGCCTAGCCATAGCCTAGCCAATTTAATAGCCTAGCCATTCCTCCTTTTCTCCAGAAATGTCGTTCATACTGGGACCTCAGCACTCACTTATTCACACAGTAAGTATTTACTGAATACCTACAATATACCAGTCATTGGGTGCTAAGGATGCAGCTTTTTTTTCTTCTGAGCTTAAATTCTGATGGATACACAAAGAAATAAATCAGCAGATAGGGACATTTTAGATTTCAGTAAGTTATGAAGAAACAGGGTTACATGATAAACATGGCTGGGGAGACAGAGCTCTTTGGGGAGGGCATTTGAGTTCAGTGCCTGAAGGAAGCTGGTGGGGCTGGTGGAGATACTCTGGGTGGGCCCCAAGCTGGGGGTTGTCATAACCCTAATAAGTCCCTGTCAGGGCTGGTGTGCAGGCGCCCTGGCTGTGCTTGGTGGATCAATCCCAAGGAGAATAGCCAGCAGCTGTTAGGAGGGTAGGGCAGCCTGAAAACTACCTTCCCTAGAAGCAGCTTGGCTTGTGTTGCCTCCTTGGTCAGGGATTGGTGATGCTCAGCCTAGTAGGGGTCTTCAGCTGATGGAGATGTCAAAATGAGGCACCCATTCTTTGGGGGAGTTTTCTAGACCTGCAGAGCCCATGTCTTATTTTTGGTGGAGGGGGTAGATCAGGAGGTTCATGAGGCCCAGACCTCATCTTTCCAAAAGATTTAAAGGTGCACCCCTCATGAGGGTTTCAAGCACATGCTCTATATCCAGATGCCCTGAGCTCAAATCCCAGGTCTGCCATTATGTGGCTGAGCCCTTTCCTGCCTCAGTTTCCTCATCTGGAAAATGGGGGAGATGATAGTACCTTCTCCTAAGGTTGTTATGAGATTTAAATGCATTACTATTTACAATGCTCTGTTTATTGTGTTCCCACATAATAAATGCTGGTGCACATACGTGTAGACACACATGTTCTTCTTAAAGAAATACAATGTAACTTTCTGAAAACATGTCCAAATACTATTTATACATTAGATATGACAGTAAGAGATCCACTAATGATTTGAAAAGTCATTAACTCTCAAACTTTATGTTTCATACCTGGACCTTGCTTCCCATAGGGAACACGGAATTGATAGTATTTTAGAACTCCCATAATTATCTTATAAAAAGTATGATTATATTGCTTTGCATTTTTTCCCTCTTGAAGTTGTTAAAATGTTAATATGTTAACCAGAGATGGATCATGACTCGTGAGATTGTTTGGTCACTCTTTTACTTTTTAAATATATTAAGAGGCTCAGAATGGCGGGGGCTCAGGCCCCTCCAAGCTTTACACAGTATCAAGTAATGAGGAAGAGGAGGGGTATGGAGCAGCCAACACTTCCCCACCTGTGCCCGTGCCTGCTCCACGTGTGGGCATGCCTTCTCTTCTTACTCCCACGGGGGAAGTAATTACTTCAGAACACTGCCACTCCCTCCTCTGTGCTTTTCAATCTTGAACAACTTCTCCACTTGACATGCCACCTGCAGCCTTGTTAGTCATGTCGCAGCTGGAACACCATGTGGCAAAAGTAATTACTCTGACATTGTCACATTGTCATGACAGTTGTTACCCTGCCTGTCCCCAACACCTCCCAGGTGGTCATCTGCTGATTCTGACCTGCCCCCTCCCTTCACTTCCCCCTACCTGGTCTCAGGAACTTGGAGAAGTACATTGCCAGCCTCCAGAAGCTGGGGCAGACACTGGAGGCATCAGTTCTAGCTTGCCTGGCCCTGCCCAGCTGCCCAAGGAAAGATCATTCAGCTGCCCTCCAGGCTGCCCACACCTGGTACCACAATAGTCCCAGCTGGGGAAGATTTTAAAATGTCCTGGGGCCAGCTTTAGTTTAGGAGTCAGAGACTTGGGTTTCCATCTTGGCTCCTCTGCTTGGCCATGAACAAGTTACTCTTTATCCTGTATCTATCTGTAAAATGGGCCTTGCTTTACAGTTCTTTTGCAGGAACCAGCCGAACTGTGATTGTGAATGCAGAGCAGTAGCATGGCACCTGGCACATAGTAAGTGTTCGGTGTATTATCATCCTGAGGGAGAGTTGGCACCTGACGTGCAGCCCCAACGTTGAATCTCAAGGATCTGGGGAGCTCTGGTCGCCTTTTCTTAAATATTTGCATTTTCCCCATGTCTTCCCAAATGGGCAATGTCTGAGTTTTTCTGACAGTGTTCCTAATTCTGACTTGACCTCAGCCTTTCAAATCCAGCTCTGTGACTCCCAGGGCTGGTCCCCATCTGATCATCAGTCCCTCCTGGCAGCCTTGCTGAAAGCTGAGGTCCCTAGAATTTATGGGAGACTGGGTGGGGGCAGTGGGTCGGCCCTTGGGGTCCAGGGACCATTCCCTTGCTCCAGCTTCTCTTGGTTATAACAAGTATGAACATTATCATCACAGCAGCCAGGAAGCACAGGTTAGCTGTTGTTGAGGCCAAGAAAGATAATACCGACCAAGAAGGGCTCCTGGTGGCTAATTGGCTCAAATTTGGAAACAGAGCTTAGCTACACAGGGGCCTCTTGTGCAAGCTGCACTTCAGAGAAAAGCTTGCACTGAACTGCCTGCCTGCACCGTGTTCTTGCCAGCTGAACCAACCCTTGTGGAGAAATTCCTGGAATGGTAATCTAACCAATAGGACTGAGACTTTTGCCATCCAATCAGAGCTGGGCAGCTATAGTCTCATGAGCATCCCCACTGACCAATCAGAGCAACCCCATTCTGACCAATCAGGACAGTGTTTTTTGGACCAATGAGAGTGTGAGAATTTGGACCCCCCCATCATTTGCATAAGAATGGACCAATCAGGAAACAGAGGTGGGGACTTTTTTTTCTATCAGTCAGTTTCCCTCTGGCTTGGAGTACACCTTCCCCCTTCCCTTTCCCTTGAGGACTCTGTTCCCCAGCCTGAGCTGTGTCTCTGGAGTGCAACACGAGGGTGGGTGTTTCACTGCTGTGCTGTATCACAACCGAGCTGTTTATACTCAAGAAAATCTCCTTTTTCACTGCACCCCAAATTAGGGGTTCTTGTTGGTGCTGAATTGGTGCCAACCACCATTGATTGACACGATCAGTTAACCACCACAGCATTAATAGTGACAAAAGATCCTACAGATTGGACACTGCCTCCCCCAACTGCCCATTACTGTACTGAGACCTTTACTTTTGTAATCTCTCTGAATGCTCAGAAAAGCTCCAAGATTTTAGAGACAACAGAGGACCAGGGAAGTCAGCCCACCTGAGGTTGCACAGGTAGTTACAGGTAAGGGGTCAGACCGGGTGAGGGTTGCAAACTGGCACAGACAGCCCTGTTGTAATAAGACAATGATGGTTGTGAGACCAGGTAGGACCTAGAACTCCCTTCAGGTTGTGGAGACCTGAAAGGTCTTTGGTGGGGATGGGCTGGCTAGAGGCACTCTGGAGACTTGGGCCAGCTGTTTACCAACTATTTAGGGAAAATTGTCAATGTTTTATCAACATTTACAGCCAGTCCTGGCTGGGATTCAAACTCAGGGCTCTCTTGCCTTTTCTTCTGGAGCCTCCTCCCCTCTTCTCTCATCTCCTCCTTCCCCTCATCTCCTCCTTCTCCTCCTCTTTTCTCTTCCTTCCTTGTCTTTTTCTTCACTACCTCCAGGAGCCCCCATAGGCTGGAGTATGCCTGGGGAGTTATAATAGTCTACTTGGGCTGCCAGAACAAAATACCACAGACTAGGGGGCTTGAACAGCAGAGATTTATTTTCTCACAGTTCCAGAGGCTGGGAGTCTAAAGTCAAAGTGTTGGCAGGGTTGGTTGGTCTTGAGGCCCCTCTCCTTGGGTTGCAGATGGCCCTCCTCTGTGTCCTCATCTGGCCATTCTTCTGCATGCACATCCCTGTTGTGTCTCCCTATGCTCTATTCTCCTCTGATAAGGATGACAGTCAAGTTAGATTGGGGTCTATCCTAACAACCTCAGTTTAACCGAATCACCTCTTCGAAGGCCTTATCTCCAAATGTAGCCACATGGATTAAGGCCCACCCATATGACCTCACTTAACTTTAATTACTTCTTTTAAGGCCCTGTTTCCAAATATGATTATGTTCTGTGGTACTGGGGGTTGAGACTTCAGCATATGTATTTGGGGTGGGGATATAACTCAGCAATAACAAGGGTCCATCCGGGGCCATCTCCTACCGCATACCCCTAGTCCCTGGCGTGTCTTTCAGAATGCCACGTGGGAGCAGCTGCAGTGAATGAGTTCTACAGGTGGGGAATGCTGAACACGCCAGCTAAATCCCCAAGAGAGAGTGGTCTTTAGCTTTATCAACACTTATCCAGTGTGACTTGTTGACTCACAACATGAAGCGTAGTGGTGTGAGTTTGGATGTGCGACTCTCTCTCTTCTGGGTGTGTCACAGTAGTGGGAGAACATTGTGGCTGGAAGAACCTGAGGTCTAGCGTAGTACAGGGAAGCTGCTCTGCAGGACTCTGGGGTTGTCCTACAAAGTGGCAGTCAGGGTGCACCAGCCTTGTCACTTTTTTATTAAGCTTTACAGAAGAGTTGCAGAGATGCTACCGAGAGGTCCTGAATACCCTTCATTCGGCTTCTAATACCTACTTAACATTGTGCATTTATCAAAACTAAGGAACTAACATCAGTACAGCACTATTAACTAAACAACAGATTTTATATAGATTTCACCAGTTTCCCCACTAATGCTTTTTTTCCCTGTCCCAGGATCCAATCCAGGATCTTGCTTTGTGTTATCCTTTCCCTTGCCAGGTTTCAGAACCAAGGTGCATTGTCTACCATCTGCCAGCCATTGTATTCAGCACTGGGAGCACTGGGACAAAACAAACAATGATCTTATTCTCATAGTTTACTTTTTAGGATGGGTGGGCCAGGAGCAGGTGTTATGCCAGGCGGTAATAAATGCTATGAAGCAAAGTGCAGCTGAACAGGGGAATGGCAAAGGATAGGGGTTGGAGGGCAACTTCAGACCGGGCAGTCAGGGAAGGCATTCTCGTAACATGTGGGAAAAGACAAAAGAGAATTATGGGACAAGCCAAGCAGATATTGGAGGAAGAAGGTTACAGGCAGAAAAAGCAGCACATGCAAAGGCCCTAAACACAGGCAAGAAATGCTAGGGTAGGGATACATTTTGAATGTTTGAATGACAGCAAGAAAGCCAGGGTGGCCTTGGCAGAGCAAGTGATGGGAAAGGGGTAAAAGATGAGGTCAGCGAGATGGCCGCAGCTCATTGTGCAGGAACTGTTTAGGCTGTGGCAGGATTTCATATTTTACTCTGAGTGAGACTGGGGGCCATTGGTGGGTTTTGAGCAGAGGAGTTACCAAGTCTTGTTTATGTAATATAGTGGGTTAGTCAAGCTGCTGTGCTGTCTGGACTGTGGGGGGACAAGAGTGGAGATAGGAATATGGCCTTCTTTTGGGAGCTGAGAGCAGCTTGGGTCTGTGTAATGGTGGAGGTAGTAATGATTGGATCCTGGATATGGCTTGCAGGTAGAAGCAATGTAATTTGCTCACGAAAAGAATGAGGGGCATTAAGAATGACTCCAATATTTTGGTTTAAACAATTGATAGAGTGAAGGTACCAGTTGAGTGGGATGTGAAGACTGAGGGAGAAGTCAAGTTTGGAGAGGGAAACAAAGAATTTAGTTTGGGACATGTTTGGTTTGAGGTACCTACTGAAGAACCACATGGTGATGCTGAACAGGCATTAAGCACTGGAGACAATTCAATGGGGAGGCTGGGATGTCGGGTGCACAGTGTGAGAAGCTGCCAGACTGGCTGAGATAATCTAGGGAATCAGAGGATTTATTGACAATTACTCCGTGCACAGCTTCACTCCACGTGTTGGGACATAGCTCATGGTCTAGTGTGGAAGACAGACAAGTAACTAGACAATTTTGATGCTGTGGAGGAAGCACGGGGTGGTAGAAATACACAGGAGAGACACCCAACTTGGTCTTGGCACTCAGGCGATACTTACTGCAGGAAACGAAATTTATGCTGTTACCTAAAATATATAAGTAGCTAATATTTGCCTCATGCTTTCTTTCTTAAGTTATATTTTATTGGTTATGCTATTACAGTTGTCCCAATTTTTCCCACTCTGCCCTCCTCCACCCAGTATTCCCCCACTTCCTCAGGCAATCACTGTACCATTGCCTCATGCTTTCTAAGTGACAGGTTCTGTGTCAAGCACTTTACATTACTGGTTCTCAAACTTTGCTGCATATTATTATCACATGGAAAGAATTAAAAAAAATAAACAAATTATGCTTGATCTGACCCAAATCAACAAAATCAGATTCTCTGGGCATGGAACTCAGGTATCGGTATTTTTAAAAAGCCTCCCTGTGTTTCTAACATGGGGACAAGTGTGAGGACCAGTGCTATACCAGTATATATTCATGAAATTCTCTGAACCACAACCTCATGGGGAAGATAGGACTATTAGTATTACCATCCCCATTTTACTGATGGGGAAACTAAGGCACAGTGAAGCCATACACATGCTCAAGGTTACAGAACTAGTAAGTGACAGAATTGGAAAAGAAGTCTGGATCCAGAGTTCATATTCTTAACCATGAAGCTCCCCACGAGGGGCCTGAATTGGCATTAATTAGGAGAAAGGTGTAGGAAGGAGTATGTTCCAGGTGGTGGTATTGTTTGGATTTTGTTGGAACTGAAAGTAGATTAATGCACAGTGTAGGTTATGCACTTTTATTCATTCAACAAGCATTTGTTAAGCACCTGAGCACCTACCACATGCCAGGTACTCAGTGAGACACAGAGCAAAGACTCAACGTTTTCAATCCAGTGGAGCAGCAGGTAAATAATCACATCCAGAAATACACAATTGCAATCTTTTTGGGAAAACACTGCCTGGTATCTGAGAGACTTATTCATAGACAGAGAAATCAAGGAGTAGTTACCAGAATGTGGGTGTGAGTCACATATGTAGATGAAGAAACTGAGGCTTGAGATTAAGCCATGTACCCAAAGTCTCACAGCTGATAATTAGACCAAGCTGGAATTTGAACTTAGGTGAGGGGTTGAATTCTGGTGTATTTCTTCTACAGTAATGATTTTCAAACATTGATATGCCTGAGAGTCTCTTGAAAAACTTGTTAAAATATATCGCTGGGCTCCACCCCAGAGCTTCTGATCCAGGAGGTGATGGCGAGGCCTGAAAATTTAAATTCCTATCAAGATCCTGGGTGATGCTGATGCTGCTGATCTGGAGAACACTCTTGGAAACCACCTACTAAAACATGAAAACTGTGGCAATTCCCCAGAGGAGGTAACACTGTGCTAGGTAGATGTTCTTTAGGTGAAGATGAAAAAAGACACAGTAAGCTGAAGGACTAAGGAGAGCTGGAGGGGTGAAAGGGGCCTCCATGGCTCAAATATTCTGTTGTAGGAAAAGAGTAGGATTCATGACAGATTTCTAGGCTATAGCCATCTATTTCTGCCTGGAGTGCTCCTCCATTCACCCCTCCAGTTAACAGTTTATCAGTCCATCTGGGCATGAGGCTCTCCCTGGCCCCACCTCCAAATGAGCTTATCTGAGCAGCCCTGGACCACTCCCTGATTTTAGCTTGAGAAAAAGAAATCTTCTTCTCAGGATCAGCAAGAAACATTTTCTGACCTTAAGTGGGTACTCTGGGAAATGTCACATTTATTTATTCAACAAATATTTGTTGATGGCAATAAATAAGACCAAAATATTCCTGCCTTCATGGAAGACTTCATTTGTGTTTGGATGTCAGGAGCTAGACAGTGAACAAGATCACTTTCAGTAGTGATTGGTATTTTTGTTTTTGTTTTTTTCAAATCCTCACCTGAGGATATGTCTATTGATTTTATTTCATTTTGTTATTTTTTAATTATTTCATAGTTGTTCAATTTCAGTTGTCTGCATTTACTCCCCACCACTCCCCTGACCACAGCCATCCCTACCTCCTTCCCTTACTTCCACCCTCTTTGGTTTTGTCCATGTGTCCTTTATAGTTGTTCCTGAAGACCCCCATTATCCCCTCCCACCTCCCCTTTGGTTACTGTCAAATTATTCTTAATTTCAATGTCTCTGATTATATTTTGCTTGCTTGCTTGTTTTGTTGATTAGATTCCACTTACAGGTGAGATCATATGGTGTTTGTCTCTCATTGCATGGCTTAATTCACTTAGCATAATGCTCTCTATTTCCATCCATGCTGTCAAAAAGGGTAGGAACTCCTTTCTTTCTGCTGCATAGTATTCCATTGTGTAAATGTACCATAGTTTCTTGATCTATTCATTTACTGATGAGCACTTAGGTTGCTTCCAGCACTTAGCTATTGTAAATTGTGCTGCTATGAACATTGGGGTGCATAGGTTCTTTTGGGTTGGTGTTTCAGGGCTCTTAGGGTATAATCCCAGCAGTGGAATTGCTGGGTCAAAAGGCAGTTCCATTTTTAGTTTTCTGAGGAAATTCCATACTGTTTTCCACAGTGATTGCACCAGTCTGCATTCCCACCAACAGTGTGATAGGGTTCCCTTTTCTCCACATCCCCTCCAACAGTTATCTGTTTCTTTGTTTATGATGGCCATTCTGAGTGGTGTGAGGTGGTATCTGATTGTGGTTTTAATTTGCATCTCTCTGATGGCTAGTGATGTTGAGTATCTTTACATAGGACTCTGGGCCCTCTGTATGTCCTCCTTGGAGAAGTGTCTGTTCAAGTCTTTTGCCCACTTTTTAATTTTTTTTTTTGGTCTTCCTGGAGTGGAGTCGTATGAGTTCTTTATATATTTTGGAGATCAAACCCTTGTCTGAGGTATCATCGGCAAATATGTTTTCCCATATGGTTGGTTCTCTTTTTATTTTAATACTCTTTCATAAGCCATGCAGAAGCTTTTTATTTTGATGAGGTCCCATTTGTTTATTCTTTCCTTTATGTCCCTTGCTCTAGGGGACATATCAGTGAAGATGTTGCTGTGTGGAATGTCTGAGATTTTTCCTACCAATGTTTTCCTCTAGGACTTTTATGGCGTCATGACTTACATTTAAGTCTTTCGTCCACCTTGAATTTATTTTTGTGTATGGTGTAAGTTGGTGCTCAAGTTCCATTTTTTTGCATGTAGCTGTCCAGATTTCCCAATACCATTTGTTGAAGAGGCTGGGTTTTTGTTTTTTTTCCATTTTATGCTTCTGCCCCCTTTGTTGAAGATTAATTGGCCATAGAGACTTGGGTTTATTTCTGGGCTCTCTATTCTGTTCCATTGGCCTATCTGTCTGTTTTGATGCCAGTACCAGGATGTTTATTTTTTTTTAATTTAATTTAATTTTATTTTATTTTTTTAATTTTTTTTATTTAATTAATTTTTTTTGTTTAATTACAGTTATTTGCAGCCTCTCCCCTCCCCCCTCCCTTCCCCTCCCGTCCCACCCCCCCAACCTCCCTCCTCCCCCTTAGTTCTGTCCATGTGTCCTCTA
>PVJI01019183.1:0-32193 GCA_004026765.1 Micronycteris hirsuta
TACTGGTTTTCTTTTTTAGGATTTTATTTATTTACTTTTACAGAGAGGGGAAGGGAGGGAAAAAGAGAGGGAGAGAAACATCAATGTGTGGTTGCCTCTCACACACCCCCTATTGGGTGCCTGGCCAGCTATGAAGGAATGTGCCCTGACAGGGAATTGAACTAGCAAACCCTTTGGCTTGCAGGCTGGCACTCAATCCACTGAGCCACACCAGCCAGGGTGCATTACTATAATTTAAGAGCATAGTTTAAGTGCTATTCAAAATCATCTAGGAAATCATGAGCACATTCTCTGTTTCAAGTCCAGGACTCTTTGGCTAAGCAATTTAATAGAGCAGTTGGGACCACTGCAGTCCTTCCACAGCCTCCCACTGTCTAGTGTACCCACAGTAGTACCTCAGTGACAGGGACTGTCATTTCTCTAACACTGTTCATTTCAGGTTTTGTATTTGCAACCTGGTCTAAGTAAAAATTGTTCTTAACATGGGCTGCACTCGCTCTATGTTCAAAAAGATTTTGATGTCGACTCCAGCCAGAGTTTGGCAGTTTGGTGAGTCACTTCAGTGCTACCTTGCTCAGCCAGAAAGTCATCGCTTTGGTACCAACAGCCTTTAATTATCTACATATTTTAATTGCCTTGGCAAGCACTTTACCTTTACTTGTTTCCTGTTCAGCTCCAGAAATGTCTTTGTGTTCTCTTTGCCTAAAGAAAATTCCTCCCCTGCATTCTCCCTGTCTTTTGAAAGGCGAGGAATAGACAGTTAAGGAGTCTCTGTTATGCAAGCTACATCCCCCTAAGGCGCCTTGCCTCTCAGGAATCATCAGTAACCCCTCCCCCTACTTTTTGCTCCCAATTAAAACTTTAAGTTTAAACCTGCTATTATCTATTACTTTATATAAAATGATTCAAGATTACCCATTAGCTAGTTCAGCATGATGTTTTTATTTATTTTTTTTTACTAAACTCAGAGCTATAAGCCATCCACATGATGGCTTGTTCACAGGTATTTGTAATTATAGTGATTGTCTATTTATAAAGCGATCTTTTATATGTGCACACATATCGTACTATGAATTAGAAGCACTAATTTTGACTAAATGTGACAACTAAGATTTTCAATATGGATCCTTCTCTAAATTTTAAAAACAATTAAAAATTTTTTTAAAGTCTCTGGGAGGCTGAAGTTTGATAGCCACTTAGAAGTTTTAGAAAAACAGCCTCCAGCAAAGCAGCTTCCAAACACAGTTCCCTAGGTTTTTAAGAGGTCCATTGCTGCTTTGTCAAATCACCAAATCAAAAAGACATGTTGGTTTACTTAGTCTAAAAGGTTCCATAGGGTTAGGCCCTTTGAACATGCCGAAGAACTGCTACAAGGCAAGAAAAAAGGTCTGACTTGCCGTTCTGATAAAAAATGCTTCTTTATTCTCTAAAACCTCACCCACCAGAGGCTTTACACAAGGTAAGTTAATGCTGTATCTCAGATGTTTATTCTGATGGAAAAGGTCTTAATTCTAGAACAAGTTACAGCAGGACATTGTGGAATATCAATGTCTTTATGACCAAGACCAAGGAAGTGGACAATGTATGTCACTCCTGAACTGATTTACCCACCCTTCCTCAGCCTTCCATCTAGAGCTACCACATTCAAGCAATCACCACAAGTACTTGAAAGCACGTTTGGCAGGGCAAATTGGTGGGCTGTGTAAGTGCTTACACTTCAGAAAACCGTTTTCCTTATGGCAAGACTGTTGTTCAGGGACAGCCAGTGTGGACGCATTTAGCATTGGCTTTTAGTCCTGGCTCCCTCCTTGCTGCCTGAATTTCTAAACCACATAGGCTTTAATCATTCCAGCCCACTGATTCATTAAAAAATAAACACTGAGGTGATAATTAATTAGAAAGGCTGCATATTCCTCTCCTAGAACAAGTTAAGTGTTTCTTCCTGTCCAAAATTGGCTTTCAGAAAAGAAGTATAATCTCCTTAGGTTTGGGTTTACATTGGTTCATTTTTCATCAGATTCTCTAAGCTTTGATACCTGTGGCTAAATATTCATACATTTTTCTTGGATTTTCAACTTCATTCAAAACCCATATAACTTCCACAACCAGTTGAGACAAACCAGATGAAAGATTTTCAACCACATTCACTCACCAAACCAATTTGTTGCTGTTTTCCTAGGGTTTCTGATCCCCCCATCTGTGTGGCTTGGTTTGTGTGAGGCTGGGTGGGAAAACGTTGCCTAACTAAAGGAGTGTTAATCATTTCCACTAATAGAGGGAACATTTTTATTGCTACTTTACTGATGAAATCTTTCCCCCAAGGCAAGAAAAAAAAATAACAAAATTCCTCCTACCTGCCTGTCTCAAAAGAATTCTAACCTGTCTGGGAAATAACCATCTCCAAGAGATGTTTATTGAATGCCCTCATCAGCAGGGTGGTGCTCCTTTGAAAATAAGCATTAGGTCAGGAAAGAGTAAGCACTAAATTTGGCCTCAAAAGTTATGGGTTCCAATTCTGGTCTGCCATTTATCAGCTGGGACCTCAGAGAAGACCAGTTATCATTTATTGAACATCTCAAATTTGCCACGCATTTTACATTCATTTCTAAAAATTTCCATAATGCTACAATAATTATTAATCACCCATTTATAGATTATATTAAGGCACAGAGTACTAACTGCTCAGGTACTAACAACAAGCAATTTTTGGAACCAGGAAACATCCTTGGGTTTTATTTTTCAGACTCCAAAGCCTACTTTCGTTTCCCTATCTTGCGACAAGTCATTTTCCTTTACTGAATCTTAGTTTTGATTTATTTTAATCTGAAAAATAAAACGATTGGACTAAACCTTTAAAAACGCTTTGAACTTGGATACCCTGTGATCCTATAATTGAGCCTAAGCCTTAAACTTGTAGAGATTATAGTTTGGTTCAGTGCAGCCTAAACAATACACATATTTATAAAATAAAGTTGAGCAGCACTGGGTAGGAGGTGGGATGAGATGAAGGGTCTGGTATTAATCTGGGAAAGCTTCCGGCCTCAAGGGTTTTCATCTGGTGCAGGCAGGAAGAGACACGACACAGTGCGCAGATGGGAGGAGGTCAGCTCCGGCGCAGAGGGTCTCCGGGAAAACACTGTCTGGGCGGCTTCGAAGTGAGAGCCCATTAGCAGGTCTGACTGGCTGACTGACAGACTCTGCATCGAGGCACCCGTGCTGAGGAAAAATGAAAATGGGCCCTTTGCTCCATGGGAATTCAATAAACATTGTTGACTGACTGGCTGAGGCGAAGTGAACTGCAGAATTGCTTTGAAGCCCACAGTTACAAGCTATAATTGAGAAACTGTCAAGAGATTCAAATTCATGGAAAACCATGAAAGAATAATGTTTCCATGTTTCAGAGCTTGCCAAAATATAAAGTTTCCTTTCTGCTGTTAATTTCCTCCCCCTTCTAATTCATTTTTTAAAAAACTTTTCCATCAAGGAGTTTATTTTGTAACTATGTATAATTAATGTTTAACATCTTTCTTTTCAGAACCTTAAAAACGCTAGCAAATGTTGACAATTGTAACTTTTCTACTATCCTAAGGGGAAAAGGGCAGTAATTGTAAAGACTGCTCTTTTTATCCTCTGATAAACAGAAACACTATTAAGAAAGGAATTCTAATATCCACAATAACCATAAATAAATGCAGGCTGAAAACTGTAGTGAACTCTGCATAGTGAGTTCTTGTTCTTTTCTTCTAACACAGTATTATTATTCATCTACTCTTAAGAGTAGCTTGGGAGATGAAATCTTTGAACCTATAAATACAATGATATCTACTCTGTGCCAGGCACCTTTTGCCAGACACTATAGGAGTATTATCTTTAAACTTTAAAGCAGTTCTTTAAGATAGAGATTTTAGGATGGAGGGCTTCAGGGCCATGCCCAAGGTGGCAGAGCTAGGTCGCAGCACTAGTCTGTTCGACCTCTGCCCCTCGCTCCTTCCACCGTGAACCTTACAAAGTCATGACTGTGCCAGCAGGTGCCTGTGCTCATTCCTGACAAAAGTCATTCACATGACCTTTGCTTGTCACTTCAAAATATCTTTATGAACTAGTCCTTCACAGAATCACTTGAAATGTGCCATAAAGCACAGCCACTTCAAACTATTTTCTTCACCTTGGCCTGGAAAAAATGTTCAGTTTCGAAGTTAGTGGTTGAAACTATAAAGAAGGAGGGTAAGTGTGGAGAAATATATACCTAAAAGTTAAAATTACTTTTTAAATGGAACTCTTTGTAAAGTCCACTTCTTCCAAAGGTGAACAGTGACGTGGGGCACTGAGGAAATCAAGTCCATCTGCATTTAGACATGTATGCCTATGTGTACATAGATGGATGCATAGAGTATATTAGATTTCTTTATTTGACAATTTTTTATTATGAAAATTTGTTCACAATTTGACTTTCTAAGGAAAACCCAGTGATGGATAATCTTCTAGGTTATCTAGGTTGAGCAGGCCTAAATACTAGTTTTCTCTTCTCGAAGGATCCATGCAATACAAATCAAGAGAAAAGTATGAAGTGGATTTGTCTGTTAACTCATCTTAAGTGAAGGAGTAACAAGTCTCAGAAATCACAATAATATGGTCATGTCACTTTAGTGAAGGAAAATTATAGATGTTGCGTGGAAGATAAGCATATTTGGGGGTGAGGGGAAGCAAAACAGAAAGCAAGATTCACCCCTGAGGAAATTCGGAGAACATGGAAAACAATCTTTTTCATCTCCTGATTTTAATTCCAATGCAACCCTTCATATATCTTCAAACTCTGGATCTGAGAGTCTCTGTGAAAGTTGTTTCCTGTTCCTAAGACAGAAGTTAGGCACAAATACTAGGAATGAGACGGGGTAAACAGATGTGGTTGGCCCGTGAGCTCAGGGCTAAATCTCAAGCTGAAGGTTTCTCGAATGAAAACAAATGTGTAAACTAAGAAATTTCCTTGTACAATGACACCAACCTGACTCTTCCCACAGGTACAGAGAGGGCCTCAGCTACACAACTGCCACGGAAGTGACCGTGGGGGACATCAGTCAATGGCTAGCATTTGGATCAATAACCGCTCCAAAGAGAGTCACTCCAGAAACAATCAAAAGGCTTCTTACTGTGTACACCATTTTTTTGTATTTATGCACTTACTCCTGCCATTAAAATGGTATTTTTTTTCTAAGTAGAAAACAGTCATTATTTTGTTTATTTGGTATCATTATGATTGACATATCGTCCTCTTTCTCTGGTACTACTAATAAAGTTTGCTCTTTTATTTTTTTGGTAATTTGTTGAATGAAGAAAACATTTTAAATTTCTTGAAATGTACATGGACTCTTTTTCAGTTCTTTTCTATATAATTCCTCTTTTAAAGATACAAAATTAAGACTTAGGAGGATTTTCTTTCAGATTCCAAAATTTAGTTAGAAAATCTTACACATTATATACAGTATTTGGATGTCATTATAGAGCCATTTTTCCTTACAGGGTTGGCCACATAGATGGGAGGTTTGAAATTTTATGGCACATCAAATACCTAACACCTTTAACCCTTCCTTTCAGAGGAAGAACATGCCCATTGAAACGTTTCACTATAGTTGTAATAAGGAATCTAGTGATAAATATTATTTTAGTAACAACCCAGGGAAATAATCAATACCTGGACCTATCGTCTCACTCTTCTAAAAACTTTTAACATTTATTGCCCTCATGTTTTAAACTGTATCCTAGCAAACAGTCTTGCTTAGTCCATCTCTGGAATATCGACCACATTCATAGACGTAACCACTATAAGTGTCTGATATCTGAATTATCATCAATCTCCATCAGTAACATTGTCTTTTATTGCAAAGTAAAAACCAAGCTTTCATTTTATGTTACTGGATTAGGTACTGTACAGTCAAGCCCAATCGACATGATTTCTTCCTGCCACAGAGGCTTCAAAAATAAAAATGATTTCTTGTCATTACACACAATGTATGTTAATCTCATCAGTGTGATTAAGTTCTGATTTCTAATATGCCTTAGTACAAAAAAGCACATCAACAAAAATATGTTGGGCAGAATTCTTTTCAGGGAGGACATGGAAATTCTTTAGAAAAAAATTCACGCACACTTGGAGTTAAAGGTGCAAGTAAGACCGTTTTTTCAAATTGCTCTGCAAGACAGAGTGGAAGCATTCCCTGGCTACAGCAGACAGGCACAGAACGGAGTGAACAGCAAAGGAAGACGGGAGGAGGGGAGAACAGGGAGGTAACAAAAGCTAGCACTGCACAGAGTCCCCACGTCCCTCCTATCTTCAGTAAAGTGACAGAACCCAAATCTACTTCACTGTGTGTAGATTAATTAAGAAATGTATTTACTTGTTTATTTCATTATTAAAAGAGGTGATGAAAGAGAGCAGCTGGGCTAGTTTTAAAGGAGAGGTGAAGTGGGCAAAAGGAAGAGGAAGTAAGCTTTAAATTATAGGAGCTTTGAGTCAAGTTCTATTAACACTTCAAGGGGGGGAAGGCCCCTTGAATGGGAGTATAGGTTGTATAAAGTTTTTCCAGACGTTTCTGAACACAGCACAGTGAGATTCTCAAGCACAGTAGTCTCATATATGAAAAACTGTCTCCTGAAGGACAATATTCATTATTAATTGTCCTAGAAGAAAATTATTAAATTAACCTTTTATTTTTAAAAGATTTTATTTTTTATTTATTTTTAGAGAGAGGGGAATGAGGGAGAGAAAGAGCAATGTATGGTTGCCTCTCACATGGCCCTCACAGGGACCTGGCCCGCAACCCAGGCATGTGCCCTGACCAGGAATCGAACCAGGACCACTTGGTTTCTAGCCCGCGCTCAATCCACTGAGCTACACCAGCCAGGCTAAATTAACCTTTTTTTACTGAATATTTTTATATCATATAGATTTACTTCTTATGCTTATAATTCTGAATATTCTTCAGTTAGATCACAACTGAGTTGATTATGGTATTCCAAGTATCTTATAATACACAGGTTTCAAAATAATGTGCATCACTCAAAATGTATTGCTAGGAATTATGTATTTTCAAAGTATGAAGACGAAGTAAATTATTAATTATCTTCATGCTATTACCACATAGCAGTCCAGTTTTGGCTGATAAACAGCAGTCCTTGTCACCCTTTTTGATTCATATGGGTAAATTAGTCTTGAATTATGCACATTATCCAAGGTAATCAGGGATCGTTTTGACATAGACAATGACTGACCTACTATTAAAGAAATTGGAGAAAGCATCAGAGAACAGCTGCCATGAGATATGGAACTTGAATGACATGACTACAACAGGAAGAAATCAGAAGATACTATTCCAGGAAGAGGGAGGACATGCAGACAAGAAATCAGAGTGTGTTTCGGGAAGAGCCCATGGTCCCATTCATCTGGAGGGTGACGTGCAGGCCTCAGGCTGAGGACCAGCTCTTGGCACACGTGTTGCTGTTCTTATGATGGAACAGTGGGCAGGCTCCTTCAATGAGCTTTTTATGCCGCAGGTGTTGACAAGTGGAAACCAGACAGAGAGAAATTGGAGGGTGCCCAGTGTTGACTACAGCTGGCAACAGAGTGTGATAGCGGCCAAAATTATTAACGTATGACTATTGCCAGTCTTCCCCTTCCACTTACAGACTCAGGAAAAATCTGATTTTTCTATACCATTTCTTCCCTTTCTCCAGCTGCCTAGGCAGGTCATGACTTGGAAGCTCCATTCCTTTGGTTCTCACAGTCAAGAACAGAAACAAGACCCCCAAAACTACATGTCAGAAAGGAAGAAAAAGATCATGCTGTTGTTATTGGACTGTAGTAGGATACAGCAGTCTTCAGAAGTCCACAATACACAAGCTGAAAACAGCTTTCTTCATCTCTCTCTTTCTTCTGTTTTTCTGTCCTTCCCTTTCTTTTCCTTTCCTTTCTCCTTTTTCTTTCTTTCTTTCTTTAACCCAAAACAAATTTAAAATATCAGAATCAGAAGTTTAAGAATATTTTCTGCAGAGTTTCGCTCAGCAACATTGTAATTTGGGCAAAAATATAATTTATATCCATTGCTTAGTGAAATTAGGGCCATTATGATAGGCATCGATGACAGACTGGGGAAATTTTGCTTCACTAGACAAGGACTAGAGAGGCATTGAGGCCTCCTAAACAAAGTGGTAATGTGATTAGAATTCCTCTTTAGGAAAAACTGTCTAACAGCTTTATTCACATCAATGAGAATGAAAAAAAAAAAAAAGAAGACAAGTGAAATCTGATGGGAGACTGCAATATGCCGGGTGGAAGAGGAAGGTGAGGATAGAAAAAAGAAGATGACAATATATTTGACAAATAAAATGAATGGAACCATTATGAAAGGCAAATGGAAAGAGTTGATGACTTGATGTTTGAGGCCTCAGGAACTAAAGAAATGCAAGTGACATTAACAGGAGTGAGGATGCTAGAAGAAAAAGCTAACTTCAAGGTAGAAATAATTACCTTAATTTTTCATGAGTTGTTTTTGACATACAGGTGGAATATCTGGGTGAGGTTGCCTAATGGACAACTGGAAATATAAGCTCCAAGAGGAAAGGCTTGGGTCTGTCTTGCTCACTTTTTACCATGGCTTATCTCTGAACACAGCACATAATAGGTGATCAATAAACACTACCGAATGCAAGAAGAATAAATGTAAGTCTACTCAATATTCTGAATTCTTATGATATGCTAGTATAATTATTTTATGCTTGCCTCTATTTATTTATAGATTCTTAATTTTGCATATGTATCTTAGATTTTCATTTCTGAGTGCCTGGTATACCTTAAATGCTCAATGCACGTTTGTTGAATTAATAAGTGAATAGATGTTCTCTAGTTTATAGACAACCCTATTTCATCTCTTAGATGAGATCATTCTCATCTCCTTTTTATATTCAAATTAGGTAGAACTTACTAAATATCATATTAACATAAATAGATAAATATCTATATCCATAAGATTTAGTTTAAAGAAAGAATGACAGTACTAAATCTCAGGTTCGTCCCATTGTTTTGGAAATATAATCACAGGTATTTCAACATTTGGTAACTGTGTTGGACTAATAGCCTACATGCAGTTGTCAGAACTTGTAATTCCTTTTAACTACAAAGATCCTGAAAATGACCTTTGGACAACAATTTGGAATGATTGTTTAAAAGGTAAACATTTTTTTAATTTTATGAATGGCTGGAGTTTCCCCATACTCAGCGGTGACACAAGACTCACTTTTGTCCCCAGAACAAGCTTTCAGAGCAAACACACACTGCAAAACAACGTCTCACAAGGCTCCTGTGCTGTGAACAAATCCCACGTTCCTCTCTCAGTCCCGGCAGCGGGTGGGGGGCTTCTTAAGGAACATGGTATTTCTACCTGGGGCTAACTCCTTGTCTTATATTCTAGGTTTAAAGGATTTAACAATATATTAGCATTGTGTGTTTTATATTTATATTAAAAGAGTCTCTGACCATTATGGATCATTCACTAATGTTCCTCGTAAGCATGGCTTACTAATAAAAATATAAAGTTCAAAATTTTAATCTGTAGTGATTTTTTTCCTCCCTTGGGCTGAGATGGCTTCATAAAAGTTAAAATTTAAAAAAAGGCAAACCATGAAAACAACATCTGTGTTGACTTCAGAAATTAGAACCAGATATGCTTCCTTATCCATATTTCAGTTCCCATGATTAGCCCACCAGAATGGTAAAAGAAAAGAGCTTGCTAATTTAATTTTTGTTCTGTTTTTAAAGACATAATAGAAATATTTAATGCTCAAAGTAGTCATGGATCTTTTTTTAAGTGTACAGGTCATCCCTGATTATACACAGAGAAATACCAAAATTAACATAAACTTTAGATAGAGTTAGCTTATTATATTTCACAAAGGATTCACTCAGGGTTTCCTCTAAGTAACAACAGCAAAATAGTAAAAAGGATGCCTGAGTTGCTTTTAAAACTGGTTTTCCAAATAATTTATGGTATATGGGTTCCTGAACAAACACAAAGAGAGCAAATAGCCATTTGAATCGATCATGTTACAAGTGTTCGTACATATCCTATTCAGAATGCCATTGTAAAAGATCAGGTAGAATTTCTGTTATTTTTAAAATTTCAACAATTATTCACATTATGAAAAGAATAAAGACATACACAGAAACTATTGGAAAGGTAATTAATAGAATTCTGAGCTGGTATTTACAGTTTAGCAAGTACTATAGACTCTATTTTACACTTATAAAGCTTAAAGTAAACCAAGTACATATTCAATATTATTTCTGTTTAACAGATGATAACATTGAAATCTGCAAATATAGTATGTTACATAGTTGTTTTCATAGAGTGAATAAATACTAGAACTTAGAACTTCTGTACCTTAGATCATAGCTTTTTCTATTATTTAATGCTCTTTTTTGCATGATGAGAATCCAACAAACTATATCCCTGATTGGCTGGTATTTGGTACCTAGAGTTTAACTGCACTCAATCCTAGAAATATCTACCTAAAGGAAACATTAGCATTAAAAAACAAACACATTAACATTGCATTTAGAATATCTATGTTTTAAGGAATCTATTTGAGCTGAAAGTTATTATTTTGACAGAATATCTTCATTCATAATTTTTCTAATTATTAATAAAGATATTAACTAAAGATCTATTTACTAATAAAATATAAATATGATTATACTTTCTATTCAGTTGTTTTACTTATATATAAGTTTCTCCATAATCTTTCTATTTCAAGCAGTACTAAAGTCTTGAAAATATGGCCTTGTTCATTCAAGCATAGAAAGAAAATAATCTAATGGAAATGCTACATTAATAAGACTTATTTTTCTCTTATCGAGGGGGGATGAGAAGGCATCTTTTAGAACCTACCTTACAGCTAACAAACGAGAAAATTGAAATGGAATGTTTCCCTTTTTAAGATAGAGTTTTCACGGTGGCACCATTGGTCTCAGGCTCAGCTTTCCCACCTGTAAAATGAAGTTGCAAAATCCATGAATTCAGATGTACATGAATCATTTCTTTGAACCGTAGTGACTGTATTTTTTTCTGGGTTTTTAATCCCATAATAAATACATTGAAAATTTACTAGAAAGCTTTACAGAATTCTATTATAAATTTTCTTGATTAGCAAATGGTTAGAGTATCACCGTGATTATTAATGGGATAAGAAAATATTGTTTTATAAAAATATTTGTCATTATTCAAGAAATGGGAATAATGTTAGCTTTTAAAACTTAATCAACATGAGTTTAGAAGCATTTCTAAAATCAGACAGTTCAATTTGAATTTCTAGAGGCTAGAGGATTTCTTTTCATTTATAAGTTGAATCCATTTCCTCAAATGTATCCCAACAAACAATCATAGTTAACAACAATGCCCTGGTTTTTCCACATTGCCTTTTAATTTTGTTATGATTCCAAACATGTCAGATTGAATTACAGTAGTAATAAACTTTAAAGTGAGAAATTCAATTATAATTCCAATGGACTTATTCAAAGACACCTCCAAAAACTTTATGCAAATATTAAGTGGTGATAACTTCATGAACATACTCATGTGCATAAATTTAGAATATTTTTGTATCATTTAGCATGCTCTCAGTCACAAATAATAGGAAACTCAAAATGGATTAAACGTTGAGGAAATTATTAGCTTGCATGGCTGGAAATTCCAAAGCGAGGTGAACTTCAGAGAAGGCTCTGTCCAATGCTTCTGGTCAGGTTCCCCCATAGTCCCTTCAGCTCTGCCCCACTCTCTGTACAATGTGATCTCCAGGATGGAGCAACACGGATTCAGAAGATACAACCCTTCACCCCAACAACGAATGACCACAGACAAGAAGATAAAAAAAAGTAGCTTTCATAATTTGCTCATAAAATACAAAAACTTGTGAATTTCCCAGCAAACTTCCCTTCAAATGCCTTTTGCTAAAATCGGGTTAGATGCCTACTTGTGTTTGAGTAGAGTAGAGGAATAATGACCCACGCAAGGTCAGGTTCCCCTCGTGTACTTGGCTACATAATGAAAAGGGGGGAATTACATAAAGGTGGGACTCCCTTGAGAAGGAAAATGAGAAGAACAGATGCTTCTGGATGGGTAGCCGCCAGTGCCCTCTACCTCTTCCAACATCTCCCCACTCATTTTTCCAAGAGGCATTAACTGATTGACTAAGATCCTGAAACACAAATATTCCTTCTGATACGCCCTCAGAAGAAAAGTACAAATATTCTAAGTATTAAACAAATTGACTTGAGCCTTGAGAATTTTATACTGTTGGCAAGCAACCATGGCACAAGGCATGGACAAGATTAAACTTTAAGTTTAATGGCTGGGATAAGTCCAAGTATAGGAAAATGAGCTTCTGGAAATATATTTCATGCACATATAATGGTGAATATCCCCTCTTAAAAATGTAAATCAGAAGATTTGAAGCAACTAACATTAAAGAAGAAAAACGAGTTTTCTCATGGAAAGCACTCAGCTTTGAGATAGACACGCAGGAGTGGTATAGCATTAAGATTCCTATAACACCAGATACTACCATGATCCATGGGTTAATTTTAGCCAGAGACCTGTCCATAAATAACTTCCTTGGAAATGAGATTTTATACCCAAGAAGATTTATATACTACTGATAATGTTTAACACATTTTTTAAAATGTAAAGCTGGATTTTCATAGCTCTAGTGAAATCAAGGGGAAAATACAGACTTTCTGGAAATGGTGTTTTACACATTGATGACTGTGTCAAAATAGCAATTTTTTTTTATTTTAGAATTTCTTTTTGTTCACTGCCTTAAAATTATTCTGAAAGAATTCCAAATCTTTACCTCAAAGATGCACTTAGGATTTCCTCTCTAACTACCATAATTTAAGTTTGCAAAATGATTATTTATATTAATTGATTACTTAAATATTTATAGAACTGGTACTATATGTCCAGAAAGAATTATAATGCATAATTTCTACTCTCAAAGAATTTAAGATCTATTTCAGAGCATCAATCTAAAATATAAGAAACAGTAGAAGATAACACTTAATTAACCACTAAATCGTGAATCAAAGCATATTGATATAAAAAGACCAGCTGAGGAAAACTGGGTACTTTAGAGGAATTACCGAGGCCTTACCATCATAATAGCACCTACTGAATGCATGTCCTGCACCAGATACGTTTAATAATATATCATTTAATTTCATGACAATTCTAAGTTCCAGTTATTATTATCAATATTGTACAGACAGAGAAATTGAAGCTTGGAGATTAACTTGCCCAAAGTTGAAAAGTTAGTAAAAAAGCAGAATTAGGAATTGAACCCACATTGTCAAACCCTACAGGGTGGTTACTTAGCTCTGAAGGTTTTGTACCTTCCTAAAATAAGATGGATTTAATGAACATTTTACAAACTTAGCAGTCTTTCTTAATAAATGGACCAACCAGGGTATTTTAGGAAGAAGGACCAGCAGGAGTGAAGGCATAGTCACTGGAGAATCCATGGTATTTTAGGACCCTTAAAAGAAGCTGCCCAGACTGATCTAAAGTTTGGATAAGGTCAAAGGGGGAAAAAAAGATTGGACACGTCCAGTGGAGTTGGGTTATAGAGATCAATAACAGCATAGAAGACTTTTACAAAAGAATTTCTCAGTATAAAATAACTGTTCAAATGCTTTCAGCTCATCTCTCATCCTCAGCCGCATCTTCAAACTCCAAAGTCTCTGAAATGAATCACCGGAGACCACCCAACAACTTTCAGACATTTAGATTAAACTCAAAAGCACAGAAGTGTTCTTAACAGCTAAAAGGTTAATACTTTTCAAATCCTGGGTCAGACTTCCCCAGGGAGAAGGCAAGACACATTCTGCTGACCTGGAAATCTCATGGGCCCTAGGCGACCTCCTGGGCTGCTCCTCCGCATTCCTCCCAGCTTCGGTCTGGCATTGTCTTGTCAGTTTGAAGTGGGGTTCAGGCTCTCACCACGTCTGAGCAGAAGCTCTCCTCCTAACTGAAACAGATATAGCTCCAAAACGGAAGCAGTGTATACGTGCATGTTTACAAAAATGCAGGTAATATCTGGGAGAACACATAAAAACTGACCACTGTGATTGTTTCAGGGACAGATAGCTGGCTGGTTGGGAGACATTCAAACAGAGGGGACTGACTTCTCCCCGCCAAGCCCCCTGTACTCTTTCAGTTTAGAAGACTATACCTATGTACTATTACATATACATAAACAGTCTATTGCAAGTGAATTAACTTTCAAGTGGCCTGTTTGCCTGCTTTTTCACCATGCAGTCAAAGCGTAATTGCCAGATTAATCTCCCCAAAAGCACAGCTCCCATCACATCCTCCCCTTGGTCTGAAACCTTCAGTGCTTGCCCATCACTGACAATAAGTAACTCACAAGGTTCACGGGAATTGATTTACTGATATAATTTATGCTTCACACCACATTTCGAAGTAGGTTATGCCTCATATGACAAGTAGTGAAGTGGCATGTAATGAATTTTAAAGATTTGTTCAGGGTTACACAGCTGTCTTTCCCAAGTAGCTTGTTGAGTTAAATCAAAAGTCTGGCCTGCCATTGATTCCTTACCTTCTTTGGAAGTTTTCGCCTGTAAATCCCCAATACCTATCCTTTGTTCCAAGTAAGCTGTGTAAACACTGGTTCCTCAAATACCTCTTGCTTTACTATCGCTTACTTTTTCTCACATTCTTTCTTTCCCCTCGGAAAGTCTCCCCACTTCATTGACCACTTATGAAAACCTTCCTGGTTAAACCACAAAGGCACCTTGCCCTGACCCCCCTCATGTTTCCATTTTCCCCTTCCCAGTAGTTTATTTGTACTATTCGTGAAACTGCATTTTAGTTTTATGTTATAGTTATATTGGCGTTTGTCTTAACCCAACTACCAAGCTGTAAACTTTGAGAACAAAGATCATTGTTTTTCACGTTCATATTTTTTAAATACCTACCAAACTAATTCTTCACTTATTAGAGGCTCGAAAGTATTTGTTGAATTCAGTTTGAGAATTGGTTTTCAGGGACATCCGCGATGCTTTGTAAGATGAAGTGAACTTTGGAGAGAATCCAGAAATGCATTCTACAGCAGACATCGCAAACCGATAGTTTGTAACACTCTTTGAAAGACAGATGTATTTCGTTAAACAGCCACAGGGTTTGTTTCTTGGGGTGTTTGTCTTTTAATTGGATTTTTCTGCCAACATTTAAAATCAGAAGATGTCATGTAAAAATCTGAATTTCTAGTTTTTCTTGAAAACAGGAAAATCTAGCAACTCTGAGCCTGTTCTACCATGTGACAAAACGGGCTAGAGTTTGTAATATCTGCCCATTTTCAATAAGAAACAGCCTGCCTGGGTGCCACAGCCCGCCGTTCACAGCTGTCTCACACCAGTCTCCTTATACCGATTTGTGATGTTTGTTTACATTTGTAATTCCCGTTAAAAATGTAGGTCCTTTTTCCTTCAGCAAAAAGTCGGTACAATTCGTTACCTCTTTCCAGTGCTCTATACCTATTTCAACAATGGCCTGGTGAAAGCAATTTGCTCAACCACCTTTGAAAAACTAACCCACCCTCTTTGTGTAGAAAAATCTCAAGCACAAGTTAAATCGGTTGTTACACTCAGGCAGTTAATGGACATACAGAGAAATTCTATACACAGAGAGATGTCACCTCGAGACATTGCCAGTGAAGCGACATACAGGGTCCCCACAAGTGGGGGGAGCAGAATGCAGTGCAGGTGACAGAATTTCATCACTAGGAGGGATCTAAAGAAGGGCAATTCAATGCTTTATTTATGACATTTCTACCAAGTTGATTTCTAAAATCCCCAGCTCTCCAATGAGGGCAAGCCCATTTCAACTTTCATGTTTTGTACTGCAAAAAAAGTACTCTTTCTTATGTGTAGGGAAAAGATGATTTACTGTAAATTTACTGCATTGGTTCTTCATTTTACCTCTGGAGTAAAAAAACTGCACGTGACAGCCTTTCTAATATTTGAAGACTATGATCCTGTTACCTCAAAGTCTTCCATTCTTTGGGTGAAACACGTGTGGTTTCTGCTTAGTAGGATCCTCACACCCTGGGTAAGTCACTGTCCGGTATGCTACATTCCATCCAAACTCTCAGCACCCCAAACTGGACATAGCATTATAGGTATTGTCTGGTCCAACAGAATGTACCAGAACTATACTGAATCACTTTATTATTATAATTTTATGCAGCCTCAAAGTTCAATTTGTTGTTTTGGTACCTACAAATCTGTTGACTCGCACTGTGATTACAGTCAACTGGAGCTCCCAAGTTCTGTCATGGCTCACCTTCATCATCATGAGTCTCCACAATTGGAGTTTGGGACTTCATGTTTATCCCTGTTTAACCTACTCTGTTTTTATGAGTTTGTCATTTTAACCTGCCAAGGTCTTTTGGGATTTGATTCTAGAACTCTCTTGTCTTGATTTCTAGCCCTGCAAATTTGGTGTGTATATAGTTCATTCTTTCCTCCAGGGGACTGGGAGACAAGCAGAATAAGACAGAATCTTGGTTCATATCCTCCCACCTGGTTTCCG
Source organism: Micronycteris hirsuta (assembly GCA_004026765.1). Lineage (NCBI taxonomy): Eukaryota > Metazoa > Chordata > Mammalia > Chiroptera > Phyllostomidae > Micronycteris > Micronycteris hirsuta. The sequence goes on from PVJI01019183.1 coordinate 16,656, forward strand.
GATTAAAGCTGATCCCTCAATATTTTTTTAAGAGTCTTTATCTGTCACTAATCCACCCAACTCTGTCATTAGTTTTCTCATCCTTTTTCAAAAATACTGTGAAAAAACTGATGGATTCCTAACATACACAGGAGAAAAGCCATGCCAAAAAGAAACCACAAAGTGTTTGTTTTAAGTGAAAAGGTATGTGTGTATGTATTGGAAAAACCATAATATGTGTAGGGTCCCATTCCATCCATGGTCTCAGGCATCCCCTCAGGGTCTTAGAACATATCCCCAAAGAATAAGGGGGCCTACTCTATCTCAGTCTCTGTATTTTCTCTATTTCAATATCCACATCCGTATCTTTATCTCTGTACCTCTATCTGCTTATGCCCATACATCCATCCATACATACGTACTGGGTTGACCAACACATCCATTTAGTTTTTTCCGTAAAATAAAAAAGATATTTTTCATTTTCACCAGTAACTTTATTGACTTGGATATTTTGAGTATGTGGGCTATCTCCCGTGTGGTATAATGTTGATTGTTTTCAATTAATGTCTCAATTTGATCACTGTCCATTTAAACTGGTCTACACAACCATGTTGCATCTTCCAGTGAGAAGTCTCTAGTATGAGACTTTGCAAACCATTTTTGACATGTTCGATCTATCAGAGCACCTTCTCCATACACTGCACAAATCTATTTTTGCATTTCAGTTGTGCTTTTACATTTCTTGAAATAATAAAGCATAACACACTAAAAATGTACTGTATTTTCTTCCATCTTCAATATTAAAATGGCTACACAAAAAATTCACCAATTTTTGCCTGGCTGGTGTAGCTCAGTGGATTGAGCGCGGGCTGGGAACCAGGCGGTCCCAGTTCGATTCCCAGTTGGGGCATATGCCTGGGTTGCGGGCTGGGTCCCCAGTGAGGGCCACGTGAGAGGCAACCATACATTGCTGTTTCTCTCCCTCTCTTTCTCCCTCCCTTCCCCTCTGTCTAAAAATAAATAAATAAATAAATAAATCTAAAAAAAAAATTCACCAATTTTGATGTTTTTTTTAATTCACACTGATATGACAGCTGTCACAATATAATCTAACGAAATTATTTTGAATGAAGTTAAAGACAATTAAGTGCTACTAGAGCCATTTTATGGGGAAAAATTAATTTTTTGGCCAACCCAATACAACGCATATCCTTATACATTTACACTCACAAATATGCACTTTCCTTGGGAGAGAAGCCATAGTTTCCATTAGATTTTCAGAGAGTTTTGAGTTAAGAAAGATTAAGAGCCATTAACTTAGAAAATTCTTCTGAGATTCAATATATAAAAAGAATTCTATTTTTAAAATCTCTAATGATCCTTATTTATAACATGCTTATTGTGTTCTAGGAATGTTCTAGCTATGCCTGAAGATATCAGCGTGAACAGAATACCGCCCTCTGCCCTCACAGAGTTTACACAATGAGAATTAATGAGAAAGTTGATAATATGTTTAATAATGATAAATGCTAAGGAAGAAAAAATAAAGCAGAATGAGAGACTGTGGAGTATCAGGTGAGAAGTCTGGCTCACTGAGAAGATGACATTTGTATAAAGACCTACAAGAACTAAGGTAACTTGGGGGAAGAAGTTCCCAGATAGAGGTAACAGCAGACACAAGGCACCCTGGGAGTGAACGCTTAGTCTGCCCAATGAGCAGCAAGGCTGTGATAGAACGAGCTGAGGGGAAATAGGTAGAGATGGGTTAGGAGATGAGTGTAGAGAGAGAAGCCAAAGTGGTTCTCCAACATGGAGGGCAGGGAGTTGCCCCTCAGAGCACATTTGGAAATCTGAGGAAGAGGTGTTTTTTTGGTTGTGACTCTGGGACCCTACTGTCATTTAGAGGGAGTAAAGATGTCAAAGATCACGTAATCCACAGGACATTTTGTGCAATATAGAACTGTTTTGCCCAAAATGCAAACATCATTCCCATTTAGAAATCCTGGGTAATTAAACTCTGGATTTTACTCTGAATTAGATGGGAAATCATGAGAGACCTCAGTGCAGAAGGGTGAATGGGCTAACTTATATTTATTAAAGCTCAACCTAGCCATCATTTTAGAGGTGAAGGAGACCAAGGCAGAAGACCAGTTAAGAGGCTGTCACAGCAAACACCACGATAGACGACCTAATAACCAAGATAGTTGCTAAGTGACTAACGGCAGGGAGAGTGGATGCAGTGTGTATACACTAGGCAAAGAGACGATTCATGTCCCTGTCCTGGGCGGGACTGAGCCGGAAGGCTTGAGGTTTCATCACGCAACTCAGAATGGCATGAAATTTAAAACTTATAAATTGTTTATTTTCTGGAATTTTTCATTTCATGTTTTCACACTGCAGTTGACTGTGATGATTAAAACTGTAGAAAGCAAGACCATGGATAAGGGGGAGGGGATATGGTACAGAAATGAAGAGAGAGATCTAAAAGAGATAAAAAATGTTGGCATCAGCTATCTCTAGTTAGTTTGCTTTACTTCGTTGGTGATTTTCCTCTTACATATTCCCTAAACTATTTACAGCAAACATGCCTTAATTTTGTCAAATGTGAAAACCTGGAATATTGACAACACTACTTCATAAAGCTCACTGGAGTTCTGCTTCAATCTTTCTTATTAGACACTCTTCCTACTCCCCTCTGTCCAACTGCTCACTCACCAGCTAGCACTGAACGCCACTTACAGATGCCACTTTTAGGGATTTTAAATCTCAGCTGTGGTCATTGTAACCATGCAATACATTTCCAGACCCCCAGGATTTTCATTCCAAAGAAAAAAATGGTAGAATTGCTAGCAGCTGGATCCTCTTTGAAAGAGCAGGCCACACAAATTTACTAAAGCTTTGGGGGGTTGTAGGAGAAATGAAAAAATTGTCACTCAGGTCCCCTTTCCTGGCAGTACCTCAAAAGTTACCAAGTGAGAACAGCAGTGCATGGCTGCCCTGCAAAGCCAACGAGAGTGAAATTTAAAACTTGAATTGCCTCTCTCTTCTCATTATGTACTATTTGTCAATCACGGGTAAAAGAGGTTTTTGCCCTCCAGCTGCTAGCCCTGGGGTTCCTATATCTATCACTCAGTGTGCACTTTCCCTTGGAACATTGCAAGAAAAATCAATGATTTCACCTTTCTTTCAAGGAAAGGTCAGCTTTTTTCTCATTTTCCTTTTTTTAAATCTTTTAACCTAATAGTTTAAACTAAGAAGGCAAGTCACTTGGAAAAAACAACATAAACTGGGTTTTATGGCAAGAGACATCTTAAATATTGAAATAATGTATATTAGAACACATACAAGGAAATTTTCCCTCTTTCCTGTTGGAGCCAACATGTCTGACGTGTCCTGGAGCCTGCAGCCTGGTGGGAAGGCTATTGGACTTCCTCGCACTGAGCCTTGCAAATAAGCGATCAAGTGCACATTAGCACTCAGTATGAGAGGCAGACCTTTAAAAATAGATTCATTTTGATGCCCGCCTTTCCAATTTACTTAACAACGTCAAAATACGTTTCCGCCATTTTTTACATTTTATTCATGTGACAGAAGAAGGGTTTTTAAAATTATTTTTAGCACCATTTTAGGGACTAAGTAACTTTTTATGGTTCTATGAAGGGACATGAAGACACAAAGCTCAGATACTTTTTTAGTTGATGTAATAAATACATATTAAGTCATACTACACATGACTTTCTGTCTAATGTTCCTAAAGAAAGCATCAAAACATCATCTCAGATATCCATGCACATTCACATAGAAAATTCTTCAGCATCTATTCATTTCTAAAGTTTTCTTCTTTGGCTTTTATAAAAAAGGAAAGGCCCACTAGAGGACTTGCTGACTTTTTACTTTAAGATTGTTTAACTAGGACAGTGCCGTAAAAGCCTTAGTAGTCACAGCCTTTATTCTTTTGTAAGTTAAAACCACTCACAAAACATTTCTAGGTTGTGCTAAATGAATACACCTTGAGGGTGAATCAAAATGCTAGCATATTGTCAACCTACAATGAAACAGATCCTGCTGAAGTAAGAGATGTCCTGTGCCTCACTATACATATATATATATATATATATATATATATATAATTATATATTATATATATATAATTTAATCTAGAAACAGAAGTTGATGTCAACTGGAAACACCCAGTGGTGGAACCCTAGAAAGTCAAGCTTGCCCACTCATGCTCTAATTTACCTGAAAATGTGAGGTGATCACAACTGCCTTAAATTTTACAGAACGTAAGTTTGAGCAGTGAGGACAGTCCAATAGTTTGGGCCCACTAGTTTCTTCAAGCTTCTTATTTTCTGTAGGCAGAATAGGCACCTGGGCAGCAAGCTTAGAATCAAATGGAAATAAAACCACTGAGAGAGACCCAGTGGAAGGCACAAAACTGGCCGAGCTTCTGGCTAAAGCCCTGTGGTACACGCCATTTCACATGTTTTCCGTCTGGAGCTACAGAGAACTGGGGGACACCTTTCTGTACCTATGAATGTATGTATGTAGGGTGTCACCTTGACTGGCTCTGACTTACACCTAACTCCCTCCAGGCTCCATAGACTCTTCTATGGAGAACTTCATGCAAGTTCAACATTGGTAATCAAACCTGAAATTCCAGAGGTCGTGTGTGGGATTTGATTTCAAAACGAGGACATGTCTTTCCAAGTTATGTGTTTCCAACTAATGTGTTTCCAACTATTGTTGATTATTAGGCTCTGGTATCTATTATGTTTAATGTTGTACATTCCTGAATAACTAGATAATGTAAGAGGAAAAGAACTGAGAGGACTGGCACTATGGGTGGGTGGTTGTAGCACACCCTAAATTTCAAAGTGTGTCTCCTAAAGAAGCTTCCAAATATTTGAAGACTCTCTCGTGGACCTTGGCAACAATCATCTATTGTCTGCTTTTAACACTTCTGTTTTTCTCTTTATACCTCTGCACCCTCCCCAGCCCACCATCAAAACTGAAGTGAGAAGTCAGCCAAACTGAATGCTTGCTCTTGTTTTGTTGACTCTCTCTGTGTTCCCTAGTTTATGCCTTTGTTCTTCTGTCCTTTATCTGAGATATTGTTTTTCCCTTTTGCCATGTGCTGACAACCTCACAAATTACAAGGCCATGTTTTCAGCCTCTTTACCCATAGAGCCTTTCCTGACTCTGTGGGCTGGAAATATTCCCTCTTTTATCCGAGCCTCCATAACTCTTACGGAGTGGCATTGTCATCATGATTTATAGACATGTACCATCCCCAGCCAGGACCATAAGACACCGAGGGCAGCACTAATTCGTCTTCCTATCATTTAGTTGTTAGAAAGGTGGTACAGTTACGCAAATGATATTTGTTGAAAAAATAATGAATGAAGAAATGGGTGAAGATGAATTGTATTCAAGCATAAAGTGACAGAAGAATTTGACCATAGTCTGTAAGTGCCATAACAGGAGACTGAGGTGGCAGAACATATTTTAAAATTAAGATATGTGCAGGGCCATTATGATTCTTGCATATTGGCTAGTTAATGCCAATCTTGTCCCCACTAAGAGCCTCAGAAGGACAAGCACTTCATTGTCCTCATTTACCCTCAGCACAGTAACTGGCATATAACAGACACTCAATAAATATGTGTTGAATGAATACTATATTGCATTTGAAAAAACCAGGACTCTTTATACAATGTAAACCTTTTGGCTAAAAGGGGAAATCTTAGAAACATCAGAAGAAGATAAAACAAAACCTACAGCATCTTAAGGCAAACCACTAAAATGGTCTCCCAGTTTCTACCTGTCTGATCTTGTCTGAGCCTCCTTGAGTTTCAAATTCTTTTCCTGTACAACGTCAAGTTGATGAGACAGTCCCAAGTGATTGTCTGTGTAAACTCAGGCACTCTCTCATTAGTCCAGAGCAGATTACAAAAACCAGTACTGGTTCTTGCAGGTTCTTCTGGAGAGTACTCTCTTATTTCCAAAGTAGCTCCCAAGCTTGATAAGATCCATGACTTTGGAGGAGAGATGAGTGTTGGACCTGGGTTGCAGGTTGTGCAGTAAGCACATGAAAACAAGATGACATGTTATCTAAGGAAAATTAATACTTACTTCTAGGCTATGTTATTTGTGCAGCTAGATACACGGGGTTTCTTCTGAATAGTTAGCTGGTCCATTTCATTTCAATGGTTTTATTGCTTTGACATCTAAATATCTTTATGAGTATTCAATTAGTTCTTGATTAAAATAACTAAATAATAGTTATTTTAAGAAATTTTAAAATAGTAGTTATTTCAAGAAATAATAAAATTGATTTCTTGCTTCATTACATAAGTAATACAACCAAACCCAAATAGAACTCCAAGTTTGTAATACCAGGTACCTAAAGCTGACAATATCAGTTTATTTTCTTCTGCACTTACAATTTTATATTAGCTAGAAAGATACACAGAAAATTCCAGAGAGGCCTATGGTTATTCATAAAGGGATAAAGACAGGTTGATGAGGCACATTTGAATGAACTCTGTAAAACAAGTCATTGCTTGTTTAAAATTCCTCACATTTCCAGACGGTTCTTATGAGTTTTGGTGGCATCATATTCTATTTCAAAATATGAAAAATATTTATTTATTTATTTAATTTATTTATAGAACTAGCTATTCATACCTTTTTCCACAAATGACTTTTAAGTGGAGTTCTTACTAATATGATTTCATTAGATGGGGAAGAAAGAGAAATTCACCTTTATTTAACAAGCTTTATCTACCAGGTTAATAAAAGTATAAATAAAATTATAAGAAAAGAGTTGAAGATATTTCAGTACCTCAAATACCTTCAATAATTTAATAAATATCATATGTATATTGATTATCTAGCCAGAAACATTACTCAATCACCAATATTAAATGAGGTAAGCACAGTTAAAAGCTGTTTTTAAATCCAGTTACATGCAAAATATCATTATTATATTATTACCAAATTATGTCCATTGCATTACCAATTATTCTGATTTAACTCTAACAGATTGCTCTGCAACTTGGCTTGTCACTGTTTATCATTGTAGTGATAAGAGCAATGAAATTACTATAAAATCAATTAAAGCATATTAATATCACATTCTCAGTTAAACTAGTTTTACAACATCAAGCACCAAAAGGTGAGTACATAAAAAATTCATTTAATTCAACTAATTAGTTTACTTTAAAATGTTCTGTAATTCTGATACTTGGGGTGTGATATGAATTCTCACAAACTACTCACTCAGGATAAAATCTAGTCTTCAAATACAAACTACAATCACGTGTGTAATTAATTGCATTTTTGACTTCAACTAGTGCAGTAAAATAGCTTCAGAATTCTGATAAGGAAAGCATTGACTCCATATTTTAGGTAATTCTTAATTTTTCATTTGAAAACACAAAATGACTACTTCTATGATGATGAGTTCAAGTTTAATCAAAGTGTTACATTAACTAGTACATGAGAAACAACCACAAAATCAGTATTTCTTCTCTAACCTCACCTATTCATGAAAATACTGTGAGCAAAACTAGGCTACTGCGTATTCTCTCTTTGTGGAAAACCAAAACAAACCTAGAAAGTGTGCAGGCAGGTGGCATTCCCACTTTCTTTCCCACTCCATTTTACATATGAGAAAGTTGCGACTCAGACAATCTAAATTCCTCAAGATCACACAATTTGTAAGCAGAAGACTTGGGAGCCAGACTGGAGGGAAAGGATTTGCTGGCAAAAATTAATGAAGCATTTTGCATTCAGGTCAGCAGAACCCCCGCCTCTCTATTTCCTATGTTTTTCCCAAGCCCCCTGACTTGCTTTCTTATGGGGCATCCTACTATGTTTCTATTCTACTTGTAGCATGTCACCTACATGTGATCAATGTATTCCAGCCAGATTTCTACTTTCCATCATCCTTGGATTCAAGTGTTAGTATCCTTATACGGTTGTTTTTTTAGATTGTCAATCAAAGATCCTATAAATTTTCCTTCCTTTTGAAATACCTTGTACCTGAGAGAAATCCAAAGAGCGGAAATAAAAATTCAGCCAGGTCAAAACATGTCTTAGGAAGAAATTTGCTTTGCATACTGTCATTGGACAAATATTCGCTTGACTCCTACCATGTATCTAACAATGACTGAGGAAGTCACTGCTGAATAGGGAAGATCTACAGTAAGCCAATAGAAGCACCAGTTACAGAACTCCCGGGAGGAGGTAGGTCACACTGGGGAACTCAGGAAAGGCTAACAGAGAAGGGGACGACTGAAGTAGCCATTCAAAGATGGAAAGGAACCAGCAAACAAAGAAGGGCAATCCAGGCAAAGAAGAAAGTTGTCCAACCTGATGTGGCACTTTTAAGGATCTGTCACTTTCTGGCAGTATAAGATGTGCCCCAAGAGAATTTTTCATTGTTTGCTCAGTTTTGCTAACATTTCCTTCTTGAAACTCCATTTTTCACCAGCTTTATATGACCTGACTACTATTATAGTGTGTCCTCCTGCCAGTTGTCTTAATAAAGGAGCCAATCTGTCTTATATTTTGACCCCGGCAATGATTTCATCTCTCAGCATATTTGTGGAGGATTCCTGGATTACACCATCCTAGTTCAACTCAAGTCTAGCACCTTCCAATGATCTGTAAGTTCTTTAAGCATTTCTCCCTCAAGTCTGCCACATCCTCTTGAACAGGACACGAAAAATGGTGAAAAATCATAAGTTATTGTCCAAGGACAGAAAACAGCTAAATATGGCTGAAAACTATGGAAGTTTAGGAGAAAACAGCATATATTAGAGCTGAAAAAGTAAAAATGAGAACAACAATAGCCCTGGCCGGGTTGCTCAGTTGGTTAGAGCGTTGCCCCAATATACCCAGTTTGCAGGTTTGACCCCTGGTTGGGGCACATACAAGAATCAACCAGTGAGTGTGTAAATAAGTGGAACAACAAGTCAATCTTTCTCTCTCTCTCTCCCTCTCTCTCCCCCTGCCTCCTCACGCTCCTTATTATGATCAAGCTTGTTTGTATCCAGATTGTTCTTCAGAGTTAATTTTATAGCTGATTTTTTTAAAAAGTAAACTTCTTGGAAATCTGTCAAAGACTTTTAGATATTTAAAGACTAAGAATCTGTGGACTGTGTCCTAATGAGTTTGTCTTCACATTCCCTTTTTCCTCCATTTTCTAGAATATTTGTAGGTATCACAAAGAGAATCCACTTTGCCTTCCAAATCAGCATCCAAGCCTTCCAGGAAAAGAGAGCCCACCCAGCAGGTTGTAATTGCCTATATATGTAACCCCCCAAATATCCTTGTTATTCTTTCTCTTCTTCTTCCTCCTCCGCCTTCTTCTTCTCCTTCCTCTTCTTTTTGAATGCCAGGACTCATCAGACCACCAGGTAATGAGCCCCAGGGCAGAAGTTAGCAGCCAGGGGGAGCACAGGGAGGATAAAGAATGTTTCCTAAAGTCTCTCATTTTAAAAAATTTTGTAGCTGATTTCTGCTGATTAGAAAACAACTTTTGAGGCATCCAGTCTAGTGAGATGCCACAAGGTTGACACAGTTGAGATTCAGCCTCTGATGAAAAGATAAATTGGCTTTCCATGTTAAGAAAAACAAAGCTAGTGACATTTCCTCAGAGCCAAACATTTCATCACAGGAACCTCTGTCTTAGTTGTAGGTCATGTGTCAATAAGAGAGTTGTTTATTTTTTTAACCATGTGTCACATGACCCAACTGCATCATCTATAATAATTTTCTGGAGTGAACCACACAGCCAGGACCCTCTCTCAAACATAAATACTGAGGCCAGCTCAAATGGGCAGCTGCTGTGTGTTTCTGAATGGGCTGTTGTGATTTAAATGTCTCATTCCATTGGGAGCTAAGGGAGGTGACATAATCCAGAAGAAGCTTGGAAGTGAGAGTGTTGGTGGGGGTGGCTGAGCTAAGTGACCTTTAAAGTCTGCCCTCAATTCTGTCTCTGGTAGTCAATGAATATATTTCAGGAGTGTTAGGCATTCAGGGATAGCTTCTTGGGAGGTTTATGTGGAAGGAAAAGAAAAGTTAGGTTGCAAGTAGTTGACTGATGAATACTGTCTTTACATCAGAATGATGTAAAAAGTTAGGTTGCAAGTAGGTGACTGATGAATGGCTTTCTTTACATCAACTTCCACAGACAGTATTTTTAAGTAACTAATTAAATTATGGGTGTCTGTTATGGCCTGTGTTATAAGAAAAAGAGGAAGTTCATCTTCTCAAACAAAATCCACTCCTGAAGGCAACTTGAACAGCAATAACAGGAAGAGATCAAGCTGATTCCAGTGCTTTGCTTGAATTCAGTTAAGAAAAATATCATTAAGCACTCCTTACATATTGCTTTAAAAAAAAAAGAAAAGGTAGAGATAGTTAATGGGACTTGGAGCCTCACACACAAATGGTCCTTTCAGTACTGTGGTCAAATTTTTTCATGAGGGGTGGATCTTAATTTTATTCTAAAATTGTAATCTTTTAATTGTACACTGAGACAGTTTTTCTGTGTACTGAATGTGTACAAAAGCACGGACAACAAAAGGAAAAATGGACAAATGGGATTGCTTCAAATTAAAAGTTTCTGCCTAGCAAAGGAAATAATCAACAGAGGCAGCCTATGAAATGCAGGGAAATATTGTCAAACCACCTGTCTGATAAAGGGTAATGTTAAAAATACAAAAAGGACTCAAATAACTCAAGATCAAGTAATCACATAACCCCATTAAAAACGGATAAAGGATGGGAATAGACATTTCTCAAAAGGAGACATACAAATGGCCCATGGTTATGAGAAAAGATGCTCAACATCACCAATCTCAGGGCCATGCAACTGAAAACCACAATGAGACACCGTTTAGTACCTGTCAGAATGGGTATCATCGAAAAGAAAAAAAAGTGTTGGTGAGGACTTAGAGAAAAGGGAACACGCGCACTGTTGGTGAGACTGTGAAATAGTACAGCCACTATGGAAAATAGTATGGAGGTTCCACAGACAATTAAAAAGAAGACTACTATATGATCCAGCAATTCCATCTTTGGGTATTTATCCAAAGGAAATAAAACTGGCGTCTCAAAGAGATATTTGTACCCCATGTTCCCTGCAGCATTATTTACAAAAGCCAAGTTATGGAAACAACCTATGTATCCATAAAAGGAAGAACAGATGAAGAAAATGTGAGATACCTACATCTGTATCTATATCTACCTATCTATATCTTTTACTATATATTATTTATCTTTAAGATAGAAAGAAATCCTGTCATTTGCAACAACATAGAAGACACGCCCAGTGCAATAAAGCAGAAACAGAAAGACAAATACTTCATGATGTCACTTGTATGTGGAATCTAAAAGTCAAACTGTTAGAAACAGAAATTGGAATGGTGGTTACCAAGGGGGGGGGGGTGGAAAGATGCTTCTAAAAGGGTACAAGTTTCAGTTACGTAGGATGAATAAGTTCTGGAGATGTAGTGTATGTACAGTGTGGTCCTGTCGTTAATAATACCATATTGTATGCTTGAAAGTAGATAATAGATTTTTTTTAACTATAAACAAATTTTTATTGCACAAAGGTTGTCACATAACTGAATATTTCTCTATTTTGTACACAATTATTCTTAGTTTCCACAGAAGTCGTGCTTTCTAACTTCTAATTGGGATGACAAGTGATAAAATCCTGATTTTAACAGAATAGCAGTAAAGATGCCTCAGTGATTGAAGTTGAAGCAATATGTTGGTAGATGGCTCTTGCACTTAGTTATCAGGAGCGTATGTGTCTTTTTATTCAAAAATACTGAATAAATTATTGGTAGGCACCGACAGTGACAGCAGTAAACCATTGTATGTTGTCAGCTGAAACCAGTCACCGATGGTTAAAGTGATTTTCCTAAACATTAGCCAGGCTTTACCTCAGTCATTGCCTTCAGCTGACTTCTCTGAAGTTGCAAGTGAGGAGCACTGCCTTCAGCTTCCTCTCACGGTTCTCATTAACGATGGTAAAGTATTATTCTAGGAATTAAATCATGCCTTCTCCCACACCACCTCCCATTTTGCCCATTCTGCCCATTCCAGGGTTTTTCTCTTCCTTAGGAATGTCTGTAACCGTACTTCTGCTGTTGTTACAGAGAGGCCACTCCAGCAGCATCCAATGAAAACAGTTCTTACCACCTCAGTTGGGTCAATGATTTCTTTTTCCACCATATTCACAAAATCTCCAAGCTTAGCATCATAACTAACTTCTGAGGAACTTTACATTATTTTCTCAACTATTGACAATCCCTCAACATCCTCCTTCTTAGCAATGATCATTGCAGGAATTCTGTTTTTTTTTTAAATAATTTCTACACCCATTTTTTGATCTTCATTAGCTGTAGTTAATGAGTCCAAGGATGGAATCACCGAAGCAGGGCACAACCCCCATCCAGAACAATGCCTTCTTCAACAGCAGCCCCTACTCTAGTTTCTGGGGGGGTCTGGCCAGATCGCTGCAGAGGGGAGGGACCCTGTGAAGTGGGTCGGGAAGTGCCTAAGGTGTCAGGATTGAAATTGCAGGTGGCTGTTGATGCCCTGCACACTGCATGTAGCTAGAAACCCTCCTCCCCACTCCCAGCTCGTGGCAGTAGAAGGAGAGGCAGAGATGCTGTGTAAGCTGAGGAGTGGGATGTACAAGGGAAAAGCCCTCCTCAGAGATCAGGGAGAGGCGCAGACCTGCCAGTCGAGCTGGGATTGGCTAGAAAATGAGAGCTTCCTGAAAGCACAGGATTTGGAGCCCCGAATTTTAAACAAAGGTTACACAGAGACTGGTGGCTTTTCCCTTGGAACTTACATTTCTGAACTTTTGCTGTATTAATAAAGTATGGAAAAATATAACCTCAGTCAATTCCATGCCTTTAATAATTTCTAATTCATTGCTCAGCGTTTTTCCATCCTTTACTGGGATGACACACTTTCTTCTAATCTTTTTCATTGCATCTGAGATGATGTTGCCAATTTCTTTGTCTCCATTTGCAGAAATTGTAGCAACCTGAGCTATTTCTTCAGGGGCTGTCACAGGTTTAAGTGTTTCTTAAGTTCAGTAGTTACAGCAGCAACAACTAAGAGCACGCCTCTCCTGATTTCCACTGGATCAGCACCTTCGCTGGTCTCCTCAAATCCTGCTGGCAATAGAGCCTGGTCAGTACAGCAGCAGTGGTGGTGCCATCCCCAGTCTCTTCATTTACATTATTGGCAACATCTTGAAAACTATTTTCATATTTATCTTTTAATATTTTACATATTTTTACATGTATCTTTTAAGTCAATGAACTTTGCAATGGTCACACCATCTTTTGTTACTGTTGGACTTTCCCCAGTTTGTTCAATAATCACTGTTCTTCTCTTGGGCCCATAGTAACAGCTACAGCGTGGTTTAAAGGTGTGCACCTTGAAGCATTAAGGCTCAAGCGTTAAGGCACCAAAGTTTACATCTTTGGAATAAGCCTGAGCCGGATGAGGGGCCAGTGCCCTGGACACTGGCTGAGTCTTGCGAAGGACTTTGTGTAATCGAAGCATTTCTGCAGGGCAGAGACGGGGCGGGCAAGCAGCGAGGTCTGCTGTCAGCAGCGAGCGAGGGCACTAAGAGACGTCTCCATATTTCTCAACAACAACAACAAAAGATAACAATGTGAGGTGATGGGTGTATTAATTAACTTGAGTAGCTGCGATAATAATCAAAACAGCAAGTTGTACACTTTAAATACATGCAATTTTAATTTGTCAATATAAGGCAATAAAGCCATAAATACGATAATAATAAAAAAATGCCTAATATACTTCCATTTAGAATTTGGCTTGTTGTGTTACACTCCAAGAGGTATGATGCTATATAAATGCCTGAAGATATAACTCCTAATATTGGGTAATTATTGAAAGTAATGTTTTTACTATTTACTATTAATATTCCTTGAAGACAACTTATCAGTATGATCTTTTGGTTGGGACAAGGGCATTTTATAAATTCATATTATATTCATTACATTGAGCAGTAATATGTACAATAAATACCTTAAAATTTTTCCTGCAGTTTAGGCCTCTTATCTAAAAAGTAACATTGTTATCAAAGCCTGCATTTTTTAAAGGATCATGATGAGATTAAGAAAGTACTTAAACACTCTGTCTCTGTAAAAGCAAATAAGATCCCTTACTAGGTACAGTAGAAGGGTCTAATTCTCATGTATTGAATATAAAGTCGTATGCCATATCCTAAACTTTACCATGAACTTTGAGTCTATGTTCCAAGTAATACATAGTACTAATTTCAGTTCCAAAGTGTGGCAGTGGTTTCCACACGCGTGTAAACACACAGTCCTGAGAATTTACACGTTTTGAGCACAGCTCCGTGTGATTCCCGTGTGAGCAAGTGTGGATTATGTCTGTGGAATGGAAATTCTCTAATAGGAATTTGGCAAAGATGTATCTTAAAAAGTTCTGACTTGCTGACCCCTGCATATTACTTTAACCTGGTCCTATCTGAATTTACATCCTAATGACCTGCTATGAGTAATCCTACCTGTTCTGCTTAATCCCATGAATAATCAATCCAATGTAAATGTGTCTTAATGCCTCTAACAAAAGCCCCGGCTAAGCAACCCACGAGGTCTTTCTCCCCAAGATGGGAATGGTGGAGGAGACCCGTGGCCGCCGGATTCTCACCTCCAAGCGTGTCTCTGGGTAAGACTGATTCACGCGATCGGGGCGGTCCCCCCACGGATTTTGCGGGTTGAAATCCACGACACCAAAGAATCTAGAAGCTGTTCATACTTAATCATTTATTTCTTATATTGAACCAATTTTGCACCCTCAGTGAGAACTGTCTCTTAAGCTTTATGAACCTGGAATTCCCCCAAAGCTATCTCAAGTGTACCCAAGTTTTCTGTTACTTAGATCAAGGTGCCCCATTTACAGCCCTTGAAATTCCATAAAGCTTCCAGTAATTTCCAACCATCTGTGGAAGTTTGGATATGGAAGTCCTTGTTAGATTTGCCTAGTGGACACCCATAGTCATGGGGTCCGGAACTGATCTGTCCTTGCCCTCATTTGAGCCCCACATGTAGGACACCTGAGCACACCTAGCCAAGCCTTAAATATTGCTTCCAAAATGACGTTTTAAGAGTAAATTTGGGATTATTCTTAAACCTTAATCTGGGACTCTTTTCCATACTAGTGCGCTTTTCTGTTTGGTGGGCTCACGATTAGAACAGTTTCTCAAGTGCTCGGAGGCTGCTTTTGACCATGAGGAGAGAAGCAGCAGTGCCCTAACCGGCAGGGGTGGTCAGCCACACCAACCTGCTCCTGCTTCTCCTGGCCCTTGATCTTTGTCAGCCTTAATCTTTGGGTCCTGGTTTTCTTCCTATTTTAGTTCAGTTTCTCTTTTCTAGTTCTTGGTTTAGCTTGGTCCTTGACTTTCATTACTTAATTAGAACTGTTTAAGAGGACTTCCGCCAAGACGGCGTTATAGGTAGAC
>PVJI01019184.1:0-31612 GCA_004026765.1 Micronycteris hirsuta
CCCCCCCCCCCCCCGCACACGAGGCCGCGCTGGCCGGCCGCCTGTAGTAGTGGACACACAGGCACACTCAGGGCTCCAGAGGCAAGCTCCACCTTGGGGCCCTGGAGTGCAGGCCTGGGTGGGCTCACAGATCACCCCGCCTGTGACAAAGCCCCCCCACAGGCAGGGACAGACCACAACCAAGGCCAAAGGGAGCACTCACCACTTTGAGCTCTGGGACAGAGCGGCTGAGCGTCCATTCCTGGCTGTTCACAAAGGCATCTGTAAAACAGGAGGGGGGCACAAGGTGAGATGCATGGCCGGCTGGAGTGCAAGGCTGGAACGCCCCCAGGGGCTACTTTCTACACCAGAGGACACGCCACCGGTGCACACCACTCCCGGCAGGTGTCACGGCCTCCCCGAAGAAACCAGCTTTCCTGGGCCCACACGGAAGTCCCGGTGCCACGTCTGTGTTCTGCCCGCTGAACCGTAAGGCCCGCACTGCCCAGGACTCGCAGTACCCCTGCCCCCGCACAGTAACTTCCCCATCTCCAGGCCCCGCCGGCCGGACCGGCCCACCCTGGCCAGGGTGTCCTAGCGGCACACGCCCGCGAGTGGGGAGAGTCAGGAGGCCCCCAGCTCCCTGGAACGGACCCTGTCAGAGAGTCGACTGTGTGGTTTCTCGCCACAAGTCACTTGCCTGGAACCCCGCCAGCCGAGTCGTGGAGGAGCGCTGGGTTCTGAAAGCCCACGTGCACAGTGCAACCCTCGGCACCGCAGGAGAGTCTGCGCTGACGTCCTGTTTCTCTCAAACACACAGGACATTGAGGTGCCAGAAAGACGAGGGTGAGGGGCACCCGCCGTGGGCCCTGGCACAGCCCCACTGCAGCCTTAGCGCATGCGGGGTGGCCTCCCCTGGCCGGCCGTGTCTGCCCCTCACCCCCACACGGAAGTCCAGGGGGACCCCCTCAACACAGCTGACCCTAGCACCCTGGCCTCCCACGCCCCCGTGGGCCACTTCTCACCGGTGAGACCGCGTGCCTGGGAACAGGGCCCAGCACCCCAAGGCGACAGCAAACACCTCTCCTTCCAAACGGGATTCACTCCCCACGTTTCCCACAGATTCGGACGCTCACCACCCTTTGTCACATCCACGACGGAGTAAAGTGGCTCACAAAATGCCCATGAATCAAGAAATACCACCAGATTCAAAGGGACTCACGAGACTCGAATGAAATGGACGCGGAGTGGCAGTGACGGCAGAGCCGCGCAGACCCCCAGGGTCCACGAGGAAGGGGAGAAAACGCGTTCGGGGGAAGCACAGCGCACGCTACCCATGGGGACATGAAAACAGGGTGGGCGGCCACCTGGCCCACAAAGATGGAGGTGCTCAGGCAGAGGACCCAGCAGAGGAAGGGACGGAGGGTGGCCGGTGGGTTAGGAGGCCACGGGAGGCCAGAGCAGCTGGAGAAGATGCAAGGCCCTCAGCTGGGGGAGACTGGGGACTGGCCCTCAGCACCGTGTGCTTTGCTCTCAGGGAGCCGGCTGTCTGCCCACCGCCAGCTGTGGGCAGGTGAGGTGGGTGGAGGTGCACCTGCAGCTCAGAAGGAAAGGTATTCATGAAAGTGAAGACTGAGGGCTACTTCTGTCCCCATTGAGGTGAGCGTGTTGGGGGCCAAGTACCGGGTGCACAGGGATTTGGATGACATCACTGGGGAGCAGTTCAGGATTTAAGCCCCTTCCTGACGCTGCCTGGTGAGGGGGAGAGGGGACGAGAGTGACAGTGGGTGGCCCGGGTGGCCCACCAAGCAGGCATGGGCTCCAGCACAGCTGTCGCTCCACCCAGCACCCGTGGACACACCTGCTCTTATGTCTGAGCGGCGGGCATGACTCTGGACTTTTTAGGGAAATCTGAACGTCGGCTGACTTTGAAGTGGGAAGGACGGCAAACATCATGGAGACCTCCCCGTCCCCCACCATTTACCCCGTGGCTGTGTCCACCTGTTTCCCCACCTCGGACCAGGGCTCCCCTGCACCTGGGTCCGTCCCACCAGTCCGCTCCCTCCTCTGGGGACCAGGGCCGGCCACCGCGCGAGTCTGCTGACGGCAGGCCTGGTGGACAAGGGCACCTCCCAGGAGCTGGACTCCCACAGCTCGGAAATGCGACCAGAGCCGCACTGCACAGGCAGGTCAGCCACGGGACCGGTATCAGAAGCTGTCCCTCACGGCACCCCCGAACCACGGCCCAGGCGCCTGCACTCAGCCCGTCTCTGGAGAACGTGCAGACCAGAACCCTCAGTGAGTCTCAGGAGAGCTGCTTCGCGCTGGTCCCCACAAGTCCCCAAGTCCCTCCCTGTTCTCTCAAAAGCCACAGCCACAAAGGATTCGAGGCTGATTTCAAAGCAAAGCTCCTCTCCCAACACACAAGCTGCTTTTTCTGAGCCTCTCCTTCCAAGGCCACCTCTGCCCACGCCAGCCACCTCTGGACAGTGGTCCCCACTGCCCCTGGCAGTCGAGCAGAGGCTGGACCCGCGGCCACCGGGGCAGCAAGCTGCAGGACAGAACAAGGAAGAGAAAACCGGAAACGAAGCCACCGACCGTTCCTCTTTGTGTTCACTCCTGGGACAAGTTCTATTTCCCACCCTCGAACTTAGAATCCATCCTGACCACAAACCCCTTCATTCTCTGCTTGCCAATAACACAGATCGAGGGACTCGGCTCCAGGCCTGCTTTTCAGAACACCCTTGTGCAGAACCGCAGCGTTAACCAGACGCATCGCGCCTGCGTGATGCTGCACTCCAACCGTGCGCCCCTGTCAGAAAGCCGGGAATGTTCCCGTTTGGAAAACCTCCTCGGACCCAACAGCAGGAGCACAGGGAGGCCTGGGGCGGGCAGGGCCCCCGCGGAGAACCCCGATGCTCCATCAGCTCCTCGCCACCCCCCGGGAGCCCAGGTCAGCTGCCTGATGCCCAATTCTAGGAGCACGGGAGAAGGGACGGTCGGCTCCCCAGCAGAGACACGGACTCTCATGTCTTCTCCCCAAGGACCCGCCGGAAGCACAGCACGTGGCCACAGCCGGACTGACCTCCCGGCCCCTCTGTCCACTCTCTCCCATTCTGCTCCAGTGACCGCAAACCCTTGGCCCAGACAAACCTCGGGAAACTGCACACGACGGTGACAAAGGGGACCTGAAACTACTGGTGAACTTTAAAAACCACATATTATATCGGAGATGACACATTTATTTAAGACCTTAAATTTCCCAAGGTGGTTTTTTTAAAAAATTCTTTTCAGCAGCAGACATGGGAAGGAGCACTCGGTTCTGGTTTAAAGCATCCGCTGTCTGGAAAGCCAGAACGCAGATGAGGGCCCGAAGGGAAGGGTGACGTGCCTCACGGGGAACAGGCGCTGGGGGGTGGGGTGGCCCCCACTGCGGCTCGTCCCAGCGCTGGGCGGAAGTGCGCATGCCCCTAATGAAATAAACCCATTCGGAGGCAGCAGGCAGGAGCCAGGGCTGGTGGAGACAGAACCCATGAGGGCTGCCAGACAGAGGGCTCCGCAGATGCTCGCTGGCCCTATTTGCCATGGTGTAATTTAATTTCTGACTTGAAAATCCTTGACTCTCTAGAATAATTGGAATAAAACACAGCCCTGGGAAACTGGATTTGGTTTAGGCTTCACCAGAAGTTCAGGTTGCTTTTCAGTGGCCAAGAAGATCCACAAACAACAGTTTCCCACCCCCACATTCCCTGGTAACACCCCCCACCACCCCGTTCATAAGACGCTCCAAGTACAAGACACCGTGCACCAGGCCACCAAGACGCCCCCAAACCCAGTGCCGCAGATGCAGCCAAGTCCCACACATCTTTCCTAAGGCTGGAGGCAGCAAGCGTCTCCCCAGGCCCTGTCTCGTCCCCCTGCAGGAAGCCCGAGGCAAACATCGCCAGCCCAGGAGCTCTGAGGACCCACACGTTTTTAACTTCCCAGAGGACAGCCGGTCCTCTCCCTTATGTGCTCCTCAGCCGTGTCCCCAATGCTTCACGTCATAGGGCCGCAAAGTGTCCCGCAGGGCCGAGGGCGGGTCAGGAACACCTGAAAACACCCCTGCCTGCGGGCGAGCCCACCAGATGGGACCGATGTGAGGACGAGAATGGAGAGGAAGAGGACATTCCCCTCCTCCTTCCAACAGGAGGGGAGAGGCCTCCTCACACCCCGTGGGAACTGCTCCACGCACATGGAGAGTTCGAGTTGCTCCCTTGTCGGGGTGGGCGGGGGGTGGGGGGCACTTCACGAGCTGGCGATGCTTCAGAAGCTGTTCACAAATAACTCAGCATCCCTAACACCTGTGACCGGGCTCCACCTGATTTCCATTTCAACGTTACAAAGCCAGGGCATTCTGCCGAGCTTGCTGTGGGATGTCTTTTTGCGGAGGCTGTGGCGGGACAACCCGACGTCCCACTCTTGTTACCCTGACACAGGATGGAAAGCAGGGTAAGGTGGGGTCTGCCTCCTAGCTCCGACATGGGGGGGCCTCACACATGCTTTCTGCTGCTCCCTCGGCCCCTCTGGCAAAGCACATCTCTGTCCCCTACTCCACTGGGCTCCCGCTTCCACTGTTTCCCACGCTGGGGGCATGCAGTCCTCCTTGGCTTACCTTCCCTGGGATGCAAACCCCACCTTTAAAACAGGCTGTGAACTTGGGTTTTGAATTATGTTAACCCTTACAGGGCAGAACGCAACCCGGCCATGGCTGTTGAAGTTCTGAAGGGTATTTCATGGCTCTGAAGATAAAATTTTGGCCAGGATGCTCCAGGGATTTAGAAAATAGGAAATACAATCAAGTGTCTGGGATTCCCTTTAACGAGTGGGAATTCAAGGGGGTCACAAAACTTTTGGAATAAAGTGCATTCGACTTTAAATATAATAGTAGAGTTGTGAGCCACAATGTCATAAAAAGTCCCCCCAAGGTACCCTGCTGGCACCCCAAAACCTTGTTTTACACTTCAGTTTTCCACATTCACCAAGACACCCCCAAAGCAAGGCATTGCTGGGTCTGCAGGAGGCCTCCCTGGGCCCCGGCCCCATGCCAGCCAGCCTCACCCGGGCCTTGTGCCCACATGCTGGGGGTGACGCTGACACCCCCTCCCTGAGTGAGTAAAGAACGGGGGGCAGGAGGGCACAGGTCTCTGAGTGGAGTCTCAACGGCCTGACCCTCCCTCCCCACAGAAGCAGGGTGGGCTGGCTGGGTGCCCAGCGACCCAGACCACCCCCCTCACCCACCTGGCCCCCTCCCGTGCCTCTGTTTCCCAGGGCGCTGCCAGTGGGTGTTCATTAAAGACCCCCCCCCCACAGGGACCTCACCGGGTGGGCCCTCACGGCTGAGCCCTGGGTAAGACAGCTTCTGTAAAGAGGAATGATGGAGGAGAGCTTTTAAATTGGGGCTGGTGTGTAATGAGAACCACGAAACGGTAATGCCACCTGCACACAGGGCTGCGATGACGAGAGGTGCCCGAGACAGGGACCCCGGAGCACCCCGAGTCGCTGTGCGTCAGCCGAGGACGCAGGCCGCCGGTGGCTCCGGGCACGCACGTCTGAGCAGCAGACGGATGCGGTCGTCCCGGGCCAAAGTCAGAGCCCCGCCTGGTATAAGATGAAACGCCGTAAACAGACTTCACGGATTCTTGAAACATTTTAACGCTTAAAATGAAAGTGGAAAGTTCTTGAAAATAAAAAGGTTGAGATAAGGGCATTTTAGAGAAAGCAGGAGTCAGACATTGCCAGAGGAAACACACTGATAGGTTCCACGCACCGCCACCATTCCGAGGTGGAAAAGCGGACACGTCGTATGAAATGAAAGGTGACTTCTGCAGTGCCGCTTAGATGCTGGGGGGGCGGGGGGGGCAACGGCTGCCTCATGTGTGGAAGTCCAGACGAAGCTGAGATGAGCAAGAACACCCTCCTATTAACACAACACTGAGGAGAACAGGAGAGAAGGCTGAGGTGTCGGCCGTTCCTGTGCTGAATTTGTCGGTCCTGAGACGGACACAGTCGGACCCAACGGGATGAACTCCAGGAAGAGTTGCAAGCAGCAATGCTTTCAAGTTCAGGTGCAGTTATGGTTACACTAAGAGATGGCTTGATAAGAAGGACAAGGGACCCGGAAGACGACTGCAGAGCAAGCACCGAGAAGGAACTCTCTCCCACACAACGCCCTGAGCGCGGCCAGATGAGGCCTCAGAGGCCCCCGGCCCTCGCCGGCCGCACGCAGCCCTCGGGGAAGAGCCCCTGGCCAAACACAGAGAACTGCAAATCCAAAGGGGAAAGGCGGGGCTCTTTCTCTTCATAGGGCAGGGGCCAGGCGCATCCTGAGCCATTTCTTTTCCCAAAGATGAGTGTGCAGGGACGCGCAGGAACAGGCAGCGGTTTCACGGGGCCGCTGCCCGCTCCGTGGCCACACCCCATGACCAGCACGAGCGCTGCCCATTAGCTTGCAGCGCCAGGCAAACCGAATCCGGTCCTGGCAGCAGGTCTGCTGGGCTGACGGACACGGACCCAGCCCGCCTCTCCGTGGGCTTGGTCACGGCCTCACGTGCAGGGGACGGCGACGGGGGCCGCACGGTGCAGAGGCCTCACCATTTAATGTCCCCTGCTCTGCGCAACCCCATGCGACTGCTGGGTCCCCTCTGTCACTGACGCTCAGGGTCAGCACAGATCACAGCAACGGGCTAAAAGTTGGAAAACAAAACAAGCGTGCAAACCCTCTCCCCACTGGGGAGGGCACCCCCACCCCCCACGCACCCACCTCTGACCCCCTCTGCTCTCAGCACAGAAAGGCAGTGAACCTTGCTGTCACAAAAGAGGGGCCGGGGCGGCCACGGACATCGACAGCACCTTGGCCTGACCAGGCCTGGGCGCGTCTGAGGGAACCCCCGGGGCCGCTCCTCACGCAGCTTCTCGGCAGGACAGTGGCCTCTGTGCCCCTGGCGTGGTGCTCCCACGTCCTGGGCACACACGTGCTCTGGGTGCCACCTGCTTCGACTCCCACCCACCTCCACCTCTCGTCGTCTCCCCCTGTGAGCTGCCCCCACACACCTGCCGCTCGCTCGAGCAGCTCCCACTGACACGGAGCAGACGCCACCGTGGGGGGCACGCCCGGTGCAGACCCCGCCACACACACACCGGCTGTGCGTGGAGAAGTCCTGCTCGAGCCTCGCACGGCACGCTGAGCACGCGCGCTGGCTCCAGCACGTGGCCGGAACCCACAGCTGGCCTCCAGGTGATTGACTGATTAGTACACAGCCTGAAACAGCTGCAGAGGGTGGTCTGGACTCGCACCCAGCTCGCCTGTGCCCGTGGCCATCCCCGGGGCGGGGGTGATTGCAGAGGGGCGTTCTGACCCCGGCCCTGCTGGAATTCTCCACAACACACGCGTACTCCCTTGGTGATGAGGAAGGTGACGAAGCCACTGTCTGGGCAGGAGCAGCAATGCAAGCCCACTCAAGCACGTGGCGGCCGAGATGGCCCACCCGAGCATCAAAAGGCATCACTGGGAGGGAACTAGAACAAGGTCCCCATCGTTGCTGAGCTTCCTATTCCTCTACGAACGTCAGAGAATCTTATTTGGTTCTCATAAGGTCTATTGCATAGTAAAGTAACAGGCATGAGCTCCACACACACAGGTGAGGGGCTCTCTGCTCCCCACAAGAGCTCAGGAGGTGCCCTGCGTGCCACTCCCCTCCTAGTGCCTGCTTCCCGAGGGGCTGCCCCGCCCCAGCCCGGGGATAACTGCTCAGAGCCCCAGCCCAGACCACGAGCCCGGCCCGGACAGCACTGGGCTTTGCCTCGCCATGGACCTGTCCCAGCGCTCTGGGAGTTGGGCAGTTGCCCACGGCCAGCACTGACCTGCCCATCCTGGAGAAGCAGTGGTCTTGAGAAGATGGGCCCCCAGCGATCTGTCAGGACAGGCCCAGACTGGAGCTGGGCAGGAAACAGAGGGGTCCGAGGGAGGCAGGGACGGGGAGAGACTGCCCCAGGGGCAGCAGCAGTAAGCAGGGTGTCTCTGAGGGGCTGGCGCCGAGGGGCCAGGACCCAGGGGACAAGGAGCAGGCGGCCAGGGACAGTGCCCAGGCCAGGGGGGTGGCAAGAGGTGTGTCACAGATGTGACATGGACCCAGGTGGTGAAGGTACAGGAGGGAGGGGGAGGAAGGGCACAGGGGGAGGGGCAGCCCCCCAGAACAGCTGTGTGAGAAGGGCTGGTGTCCAGACGATGGGGCGGAGGGAAGGGGGCGCCACATCAATGTGGGGGGGGCAGGTGAGGGGGAGGTGGGGCGTGCCTTCACGGATGGTGATCGCTGGGCACTGGGGGCCAGTCCCCACGTGGTACCTGCCCGGAGGTCCCCCCATCTGGCTTTGGACACATGACGCATCTCCCAGCAAAGCCCCTTGGGGGACATTCAGAGCCAAACTCCCTGTGCACTCTTGGCGCCATCATGCCCCTGCGGGGTGGCTCGTGGCCTCGGAAGAAAGCCGTGCATCCTGGGCCGTGCCAGCTGTCTGGCTTAGAGGCTTGGGTACCAACCAGTCCTGATGGTGCTCATTTCTCTGCAGAGCTTCACATACATTGAGTGTTTATTTCTGGGAAATTTAACTTCACCTCTACGGCTTGCCTCGAAGTTTCCTGGATGTCATCAGCCACTGTCCCCAAGCTCTGTCAGGGTTGCATCCCAATGGGTGAGGGGCAGTGGGACAGAAGCTGCTCTGAGGCCGAGGAGGAAGGAAACTGAGACGCAGGGCTCCAGAGCAAGAGGCCCGGCTCTCTCCCCTCGAGGCCTCTGCCGACGTGCGCCCTCAGCACCAGGTAACCATGTTGTCCCCTGGCACCCTCCGTGCGGTCCTTGCCGACACGTGACCTGCCGCATCCACAGAGGACCACGGCCGCTGGGCTAGGTGAGGCCCAGCCTGCTGTGTGGCCGGGGAGGGAGAAGAAAGGGGTGAATTGAAGCTATGGGCTCCTAGGGGCCCCACCTGGACACTGGCCCATCCCAGGTCGAGGCCATGAACAGACCTGGAAGCTGCGGTAGCTGCACTTCTGCCCGTCGCTGTGGCAGTGTGTGAATGTCCCCCCCGGGGGCGTGTTCCCCCCACCCACCAGGACAGACAGTGTCCGTCTGCACAGACGCTGCAGCGGGAGAGAAGGCCCCAGTGCTGCACCTACCACAGAACTGGGGTCCCTCTGGAAGGGGGGACCTTCCCTGGGCCATGCCCCACCTAGGGAATAAAATCGGGAGGGAGGGGTAGAATTTTTTAGTCAACAACCCCCGCCCAGCGCTCTGAGATCCCAGGCTCACAGCCTAATCGGAGAAGCCCAGGACTGACTTCCAAGAAGGCTTCTGGCGCATTCAAAATAGCAGCCGGGGATCCCTGCCAAACCCACAGGCCCGAGCTCACTGTGTTTGCACGGCCGGATTTAGAACACTGAAAATAAAGCCACTGATTGGGACTTCTCGAAACTGAGACTGGACTGAAGGGGGGAGAAGTCAGGAGCAAAGAAAAACACAGTTGCTTCACCCAGAGACACGGCAAGACCATGAAAACTGAAAAGCAACGCGCCCACCCCAAGCCGACCCGGGTGTCCCCAGCGGGAAGGCTGCCCGGCCAGGCCCCGCTCCTGGGACAGGGGTGACAGCCGAGCATCTGTGCCCGCCGAGGTGTTCACGCTGCCCATGGCGCGAGGCTCGGGCTGAGAATAAACCCCATGTTGCATCTTGGTTATCGCTTTTATTTTAAACTAAAACCTGCGCCTCAATATTTCAAATGCAGAACAGCAAGCACTTGGATCTGGGCTTCGCCCGTGACACAATGTTGCCTTTGGGGCCAGGCCCGCGAGCTGACAGGGAGGGGGGCCACGCCCTCACCTTCCTTCACAGCAGTTGGGAGGGGGGGAGGGGGTGTCAAAGCCCCTGCTAGTCTAGCTTTCTGGAGTCACTTGTTTTAAAAATGTATCTTCTAGACAGGAAAACGGAGGCCACGCACGGACCCCAGGTGTGAGCTGGGAAGAGCTGCCCTCCTCCTCCTCCGAGATCAGAGCTGCACCTCTGTGACCCTGGGTGGCTGGGCACAAGGGGCTTGTGTCACCGTGTTCCCGGTCACCCACGCATTTACTGTCATGTTATTTTCCTCGAACCCATGCAGCCACCAGAGAAATTTACCACCAGATGAAATTAGTCCAGGGGAAGTAGAGAAGCATTTTTTAAAAGTATCAATGCCATCGAGCATCCTTAAATTATGCACAGTCCAGTCCAGAAGGCAAAGCACCCAGCCCGACACCTGAGCCCCAAATCCCCTAGGCAGGGGTGCAAACTGGGGGCGAGCTCACGGCCCACCTGCTCAGCCAGCCCTGCCAGCCACGTCCCCGCAGGGCGTGACCTGACACGCACACCTGTGTGCAGAGGCATGCACAAGAGTTCACTGCCACCATGACTCTGTGACCCCTCTGAACAAGAGAGCCAACCTCCAGGGTACAAGGCACACACCCTTCACGATGGGGGCTGGGAGGGAGGCGTGGCCTGGGAGACCCCAACAGCGACCTGCCTGTGGGACCTGCCAGCTGCCAGCAGGACCCTGCGGCGGCTGACGGAGGCGGCAGCCTTGGGCTCCATTCTTAGTCTCTCCCTCAGCTCCACCTGGTCTGCACGTCTCCATGAGCTCCCTCTCTGTAGATGCTGGTCCACCCTACTGATGGATGGGACAATGACCTACCGCTGCTGGAACCATGGGATCGGCGCGCAGGCGCGGCTGCGGAGGCTGTGGCCGACTACTGTGGCACAGCCACCAGCCAGGCTACACCAGACACAGCCGGCCGTACCTCACATAGCAGCCGGGTGGCAGGAGCGCCAGACTTCACACACTGCCCTCCGCCCCCACCCTCCGTGGTCCTTCCCCACAGCTCCTTCCCTCACAGCAGGAGGCCGAGGCTCCCTGCCGGGCATTCAGGTGTCCCTGGAGGCACAGGGTGAATTTCATCTCAGCAGCAGCAGCAAAAGCACCATGCAGTGGTCCTAGTGGGCACGAGCCTCTGCTCCCGTGGGCGGGACAGCCACCTCCACGTCAGGAGAGAGTCCCAGCCCCCACCCCCGGGCTGGGATGCTCACAGCAGAGTCTGCACAGCCTGGCTGGTGGCCTGGTGGGATGGGGTCTCTCAGAGAGCAGCCACATCAGCAGGGACCCAGGGCGGGAGGATGCACCCGGAGCATGCTTCCAGCATGGGGCTGGCAAGCGGATGGGCGACGGAGCTGGTGGGGCCCTCGCCGACTCCAGGAAGAACGGGAAGTTGAAGGCAAAGTGCTCCCCAAATACATACCCCGGACCCTGAAACTCCAACAGGCACCCGAGGACCTGGACACGGAGGACAGGTGCCCCGACCGGCCCCAGAAACGGGGCTGAGGTTTGGCCCTGCTGGTCTGCACACATGGGGGGAGTGGGGACATCCGGGATGCCACCCGCTGCAGACAGCCGCCCACCCACAACGTGGGCCTTCCCTTCAGAGAGACGCTGTGAGGTTGCTGTGACGGCCTCCAGTCTGCAGCTGTCGTAACGAAGCCCACTCCCCGTGAGACAACGTAACGAGCCAGACGTCACCCTGACGCCGGCACGCACTTCGTCTCGAACCCTGGGCATCGGGGGTCACGCGGTTTCACCTGTTCGTTTTGTCCGAGTGCAGTCAACGGGCATCAAAAGCATGTCCACCTGCGGAAACTGACCCGAATGGGTTCTGTAGGCCAAAAGCGGGGCCCTGTGGAAAGTGAGCTCCCAGGGCGACCGACCATCAGTGCCTGCCTGGGCAGGTTACAGTGGGGTGCCAGACCCAGAAGTTCTGTAGTGAAAGGTTTGCCTTCACCGGAAGCCAGCCCGGTCCTTCGTTTCCATGCATCTAGGTGAACACACCTGTGAAGTAAGCCGGTCACCCCACAGAGAGCTCACCGTCTCGCTGACTCTCCCTCGTCCAATCCCCGCCTCCCCCCATCTTCCCGGCTCCCCCTCAACTCCAAAGGCAGAAAGGAGACGCAGAGCTGTCCCTCCAGAGTGTCTGGGGTCTCGCTCCTGGCGACGTCATCAGTGTGGCTCAAGTAAGCTCACGGAAGTCCTCTGCAGGCTTGTGCGTTCTCGCGTCGACAGGTTTAGCCTGGCAGCTAAATGGCCTTTCCACGACTTATGTGGCACTAGAGACACACGTCATATTAGCAGCACATTCACCACAAATCGGAGGCACGTTTCCAAGGCCGGCCTGCGGACGAAGCCCCTGGGTCACCGCGCGCACCACCCAGGAAGGCGGAGACGGAAGTCAGCATTACCCGACGGACCGGAACTCGGTCTCCCCGGGAACCAGTGTCCACCTTAAGACTTGAAAGAAAAGGAAAATGACAGAGAAACCTCCTGCAGCACAGAAAACCAGCTGCCCCAGGAACGCAAATACGTTTGACGGCCAACGCCCAGACCTGGTGGTGACAACGGCGGTCACTTTCAGGGCCAGGGCACATCCCTGCACTGGACACGGGGGAAACTGAGGCCAGGAGAGACTTATCAGCTGGTCCCACCCGATCTTTAACCATCATCGGACTGCATCAGGACGGGTGGGGTGGGGGGGAGGTATCAGGTTTCGGGAGAGTCCTTTGCGAAGCCATAGCCTCAGCCAGAGCGCCCACTCTGTGACCAGCTTGGAAACCAGCCAGCACCCCCGAAACCACAACCAGATGGAAAGGTCCCCACAACGCGCCGATCAGGACTCCTGTGTGCCTGCGAGCAAACAGAAACGGCGCAGCGCCAACCCGGCACAGACACACCGACCACAGTGGACCCGTCAGACGCGGGCCGGCGCCCCCTCCGTGGAAACCACGCGCCACCCCCACACTGTGACTATGACTCTGCACCGCGCGTCCACGAACAATCTGCTTCTTCTTTCTTCCTCTTCGTTTACCAGCCCTCAAGCCAGGGCTGCCCGTCGCCGACCACAGCGAGGGAGCGACCCCACTCCACATCGAACCTGGACAGCGATCTGCTCCTGAAGGACAAGCGCCCACCAGAGCCGGGGTGTGCTGCCCGGTGAATGCCGGCCCACGCCACGGCAGACGCCGCACTCAGGACAACGGCATCGCACTCTGAGGCTCTATCGCACTCCACGTGCCCTCTTGTGCCACGGACTCAGGCTCCTAGTGCCACGACGGCCAGGCCAGGCCAACGGGTCGGTCTGTCTTGGGGGAGGAGGGTAGACAAGACAGTTAGCTCGGATGTTTTCACTGAGTAAATACCTGCCGCCCCCCAACCCCCACCAGCGTCAGCTGAAGAAGTGGCATCTGGGAAATCTGAGCTGGTGGCCAGAGAGGGTGGGAGCTGTGTCAGATAGGAGCCCTGGCAACGCCAGCCGCAGAGGGCACGGGTCACAAGCGTCCCTCTGAAACATGGCAAATGAATGGACATCCACTCCAAAGAATGAGTGTCCCCCCGGTGCCCAGAGAAGCCCCCCAAATCAAGTCCCCTGCGTGGGGACCAAGCCGGCCGGCTCACCACATCATGCAAAATCTGGCACCCGAGAATCACGCCAGAAAGGGACTCAGCACCGTGTGCTGTCCCCGCAGGGGGCCACGTGAAAACGAGACTCTGCTTGTCCCTTTCACGCCCACCGACTGAAATGCGTCTCTTAAAACTGTTGGATACGGAGCAGCCAAGTGGCCCTTCACACGCCCGGGCTGGCGCCGCCTGGCACCGAGTCAGCGAGCAGGCTTCTGACCCACAGAGGCCTATTTTTATCAGCTGTGAGTGTTTACATCCATCAGTGATGCCAGAGCTGAAAGCCAACCAAAAGAACGAAAACAACAGATTATAAGGAAACAAAGGGGCAAGACCCATCCTTGAATTTACACCAGCCAAAAAAAATAGGCATGCACTAATATTTTTAAAAACCATATGAATACTTACAGTAATGTTTTAAGTAAACAGGAGAAGAGAACGGACAGATGTGAACGCTCTCGTGGACTGCAGTGCACCCTGCGGCCGGTAACTGTGAACCAGTCAGCACCGAAGCTGCAGGGGGCTCCCAGGGGGGCCGGCTGAACCCTGCCCGCAGCAGTGGTAGCGGGTGGGACGACACCAGGTCCCCTTCCTTCTGCCCATCTGCTGACCTTAATTCCACTTCCGCTCGCCACCTGGAGAGGCAGCCGCAGCTGCCTGTGCTTCTCCCAAGCGCGGTCCTCAGTAAATGAGACCTTCACTCTTTTCACTATTTGAGTCGCTGGGACATGGCTTCAAGTTGACATAATTGTTTCAGATCATGACAGGAAAAACCCCCTACAACCTAACGGAGGTTTCTTATAGAAAACAAGAACCTTATGCCGAAAGACATTTAAAATAAAAACTCATTATGGAAAACATGCCATCCTTTGTAATGGCGCTTGATGCTGGCACTAGACATGCAGATCTGGGGGGAGAAATGACTTCTTAGGCGTTAACTGTGGAAGCCCTGACCACAGGGTCTCACACAGGGTCTCTGCTGCGCCACCTGGTGCCCACCTACCGACTCTGCAAGACCAGAGCCCTTCCACCCTCTGGAGGCTGCACGGACTCCTTTTCCGGCCCAGCCCCTCACAGCCTCCTCCCACAAGCATTCCTCGCAGGTCTGCACACCAAGCCCAGCGCTCCGAGCACAGCAGCCCGAGAGGGGCTTCCTGCCTGAGAGGGGCTCACCATTAGAACCAGCAGACGTGAACACACGGGCACCGGTGCGGAGAAACAACAGTCACACCTCCCCCTAAGTGTCCCACGAAGCTGTGGTTCACCAGAGCGCCCGCCGACCTCTGGGGACCCGCAGGGGCCGCTTCCTGCACCTGCTGCGGAACACACCCTGGACACTCGGTAAATAGTGGTGAACGCAACGGAGAGACGATGCGACTCCACTGCAAAGCAGAAAACGGAAGCGGTGCCGGCACTTTGCAGTCGGCTCGTGTACTCCCAGACCAGAGGGGTTTGCCCCCCGAGGGCCAGCCGGGGGCTGCGGGGGGCCTGCGACGAGCCTGGAGGAGCCCCCCTGGCAGACGCCGCTCTGAACATCCCCATCACAGCAGGACGCTGCAAGCCCAGGGGGACAGAAGGAAAGACGCTTACAGGTGACCGTGCTGAAACGCGGGCTCCGCTGGAGAGAACACGCACAGCAGGGCAGGGCCCCAGCCTCGGGTGCCTGCCTGCACGGAGGGCCCCCGCTGGCCTTCGGCGGCTCTGCCTGTTCCCAGGTGGACTCTGTCTCCAGGGGGCAATTCAACCTTATAATCACCACCACCAAACTGGGTGCCCTAAATTGCTATCAGGAGTCATTTTATAAAGAGCAAGTGAATCCCTAAACAATCAAGTGAATAGATCCACTCTGAGTATGTCGTTAGTTCAAAATGTTTCAGATGAGAAGCTGAGTTACATTGTTTCTTTAAAACCCCCATGGCCCTTTTCTGTAACAAACCAAGTTTAAAAGTTAAGATGTATCCAGTTTTTATCTCATTTAATCGCTGCTTTCTCTTTTCTCCACTAAAGACTTTTTCTCTCTTGAACTATATAAAACAGTCTAATATGCCACAGAAACTGAGTGACACAAATCAAGGGAGTCAGAAATTAAAGAACAAAGCCACTCATAAAAAAACGCGCTGTCAAAACTCAGCTGTACATTACTAAACCACAAATAACCTCGGCCAGGGCTGTCGCCGCGTCGCTTTACTGCTGTAATCAGTCCTCCCGGGCAGCGACAGAACGCCCCGCAGACACGTGTGGTGCCGGACCGGCGCTGCCTGCGGCAGGTCCCGGGAGCACTAGCAGGCTGGCGGGGATGCAGAGAGCGGCACTCGATGTCATTAAGCACTTATCATTTGATCTCGCTTTGTCTTCAGTGATGCTTGTGGCAACAGACTGCCCTAAGACATGTGTACCAAGGGACAGGAAATAGCCCTTGCTGACACAGGACCTCTCTGAAACCTTCTGGCCGCGGGGACGGCCATGAACCTCACAGGGGGCCAGCGGCCCCGGGACTCTGGGCGGTGGCCGCCATACACAGCGGGGAGGATGAGAAAGACCTGGGGTCGCAGGGGTGCGATGTGGAAGACCACATGTTTTAAAAGAAGACCCTAAGCATCCTGTGTCCCTGACCCTAGCACAGGTGCACCACCTGAGACTAAGCACAGAACTCCAGAGCCAAGTAGGCCACTGGGAATACTTAATGTGATCCTCTTTCATCTTCTCTTAGTCGATTTAAAGCTGGAAGAGCCGGAAGAGCCTGACAACAGGAAGGCCTGCCCAGCGATTGCCTTCTCGACTTCCCTTTAGACTTGAAAGAAGTTCAGATTTTAACAGACAGTGGCCAAGGCTGAAGAAAACCAGCGACGTTCCTCGCGATACAGATCACAGGCCAGGTCCCAGCAGCTGATCTGTAATTCTGAAGTCCAGAAAGGTGCCAAAACGGGAGCTTTAGTCACAACTGTCTGGCAGACGCTTGGTGGCAAAAACCTGTATCACGCTGAGTGTGACAACCTCAGACTTCGCTGCAAGTCACTCGTGCCTGATGACAGGGTGCTGGCCCGCCACATAGGCAGTGCTCTGGAACCCGTCCCCACGCTCTCTTCAAACTCACCTTTTCTGCGTCCTGCATGCCCACCTGGCCCCACGCTTTGGGCAAGGCCGCGCTCACCTGCACCCAAAGGACAGTCACAGAGAAGCTGGGCCTGTGTCGCCGCGTCTGAAACTTACCGTAGAGAATTCACCCTCAATTCAAAACCTCGTGTAGCCAAGCACCCAAATACGGAAAATCTACGTCACAGGAGGCAGATACATGAAACGCGGGGAGCACGTGCTAACACAGGAAGACTGGAAAGCTACGGGGGAGGCACTTGTACGAACACTGGCCTTGCAAATATCTTACGAGTCCTGACATTTCAGGCATTCTGACCAAAGGCAGGTGGAAAAGGTGGCTTTTTTGTGATTGCCTAGAACTTCAGAAGGAAGTAAGGCCCTGCGTTCTGTGTGCTGGGACCTGGTTCACTAACACTCAGCTTTTCAACCCCCAACCCGGGTCTCACACCAAAGTAACTCCACCCTCAGAAGGACTGGCCGCAAGGGGCAGACGAACCAAGCGCCGTCACAGCCAGGGCCACTGGTGTCTGACACTGGCCTAGAGGATGAAACACCAATGACCTTCGAACTTTAGGATTCCAAACCCCCTCTTCATCCCTTTGAACAAAGGGACGCACCAACGCTCTTCCCTCGGAGGAACAGGCACCTGTTTCCACACCTGTTTGCACACTTCCCCCTTGCCCACCCGGTCCAGGATGCACACCCGCCTGGAACCCGGGGGGCTGGTCACTACTTTCTACAAAGCCTGCGCGAGCCACGACACAGCCCGCTGTTAGAGGAGCAACGGCTGCGCACGTGAACGTCCACTGAACGCAAACGACGGAAGCAGCAACTTTATACAAACTAATTGTTCTAGCAAAGTGACTCGCCGTGCTTTACAACAGTGCCAGAGCACGTGGGAAGGGGTGGGATAATGCTCGCGGTCACACATGGTAACTTCCCAAGGCAAGTTAAAACCCAAGACGTGCAAACAGCCCCGAGGCTGTGAGGTCCAGCAGAGGGAATGTAGTCAGTAATGTCGTAATAACTACGTATGGTGCCAGGCGGGCACTAGAATTATGGTGGGGGGGGGCGGGGCGCTTCATAAGTTATATGGATGTCTAACCACCATGCTACACACCCGAAAGGAATGTAATACTGAATGTCAACTGTAACAGAAGAAAAACAACTTTGGGATGAAATGCAAGGGCCACATCACCGATGCTGGTCAGCTGCTAAAGCCATTGCCGACGCATGCACCTGCAGACAGACACCTGTCCACAGCACTGGGCTGCCCAGCATGGAGCGACGCTGGTGCTGCGGACTGCATGACACGGGTGAGGGAACCACTCATGTGCCTCGCTCCAAATAGTGGAAAAAAAAAAAAGACAAAAAAAACCCAACTCTGATTTCTAGTGAAAATAAATAAGAACAGCAAGTTAAACTAACGCCAGTCTGTCAACCAGTATGTTACATTGTATCCTCGCTAAGAAAAAAAAAAAAAAACACATTTTAACGCAGCTGCACATTCAACTTCTTGGTCCCAAACACTCTCACACAGGGAGGAGCACTGGAGGCGGCCAATCGGAACGGGACTGTTTGTCTTGGACGCTCCGTCTAGGTTTCTCTTAGAAACACTAAAACCAGGGCAGCAACATATCCCCAGGCAGCCAGGTAACAAGGGCCAGCCTGGGGGGGGGGGGAAGGACTCCCCCGGGGGCAGGTGCACTCGAAGCTGCAAGTCTGTAACTGAAGGCTTGCACACGCAGTGTCCCCATGCCCCCCCTGCCCCCCCAGCAGCAGCACAGCTGTGGTGATCAGCCTGAGGACCCTTCAGTGGGGAAACACGTGGGGGGCACATCTCCAGACCTCCCTCGTCACCCCCGCCCCTCAGCCTCTTCCTGCAGAGTGACACCCAGGCCTGTGGAGAGACTGGGTCTGCGTTTGGCAGGTTCTGGAGGATTCCAATGCCCCAAACACTCCCAGAGGCCACCTGATCCATGCACCAGACAGTTGTCCCATCTGTGGGGAGCCTTCCCTGCGAAGTCCTGGTAGGAAGGCACAGAGAACAGCAGGCCGAGGTCTCGGATAGGCTGCAGCTGCAATGCCCGGGCCTGCTTGCCGGCCCACGGGAGTGGGACACGGAGCCCTGCCCCGCCGCGCTCTCCCCCCAGCACACCTCCCACACCCCTGACCCCAGGAGAACTGTCCTGACTAGAAGCACAACATGTCAGGACAGCGTGCACACAGCTGAGACCACAGCACAGTGCCCACCGTACCACCTCCTGGCAGCACCTGCAAGGACGGACGCTAGACTTGGAGGTGATGGAAGACAGGAACCAAGATGAACGCTGCTTCCCCGGTCCCGCCACCTGTGCACCAACCTCAGGGCCGGTGGCCTGGCTCCCTGGAGCAGCCCACAGGTAGCGCAGCCAGCAGCTGCCCGCTCCCGGGCCTGCTGATGGAGAGGCACCACCTGGCAAGGTGATCTCTCCCAAGACAGGCTCACAGGGCCTTAGTTCCCACATACTGAAAGGCACCACCACACGCGGCTGAGAGCAGGGCGGTCAGGAACGTGAGGACCTAGTATTAGTGGGGGAAACCGGCAGCACCCGAGTTCACACCCAGGGTGACCCCCTAGTGGCTGGGGACTTGAGCGGACAGGTCCCTTGCTTATCTGCTCTCAATTCCCAGAGCGCTCTGTGGGGCGGGCCGCTGAGCGGCCAGGCCGGTTCCCACCACTGCCCTCCCACTCCGGCCGCGCTGCCCACCTCTGCGTGGGGACCCTTCGATGCTCTCGGCGCTGGACGAGTGCGCGTCGGTCGGCGCGCGCCGCAGGCTGAAGTAGCCGCGGGGCCGCGAAGGAACGCTCCGTGAGGTGGGCCCGCCGGCGGGCGCGCCATCCCTGCGCGCGAAGATGCCGCTGAAGAAGCGCAGCAGCCTGTGCTCCGCCGCCGCGCTGGGGCCGGCAGCCGCGGCCCGCGCGCGCTCCAGCCGCTGCAGGTCGCTGTTGTCCAGCGTGCGGTTCTTGCTCTTACTGCGCTCCCAGCGCTCCAAATCCGAGAGTGCATCGTTCTTGCTAAGAACCTCGCCCACGTCCAGAGTGTTGCGTTTCTCTGAAGCGGGCTGCGCAGCGGTCGAGGGCTCTGGGGTGACGCCGGGGTCGGCCACGGCCTCGCCGCCCGGCGCCCAGGCCAGGCTCCCGGAGCTGCTGTGGCACCTTCCGCGGCCCAGGACCGGGTCCCGTGGTGTCTCGGGCCCGCTCCAGTGCCTGAAGCTGAGGCTTCGCCGCAGTGGCGCAGCCCGGGCCCCTTCCACGTCGGGGCTGCAGGGCGCAGGCGAGCTGGGCTGCTGCTTCAAGGCCGGGGGACTGCCGGCCACATCCGTTGGCCCCGTGCCGCGTGCGCACGGCCGGAGTCGCCCGAGCTCCAGCTGCCCGGTGCTGCGGGTGCGGTAGGTGCGGAAGTCCCAGGCGCGCGGCTGGCGGCCCTCTGGGTCCTCAGTGCCCGCCCCCGCCGCCGCTGCAGCCGCCGCCTCTTCTGCCGCCGCCTCCTCCTCCGCCTCCTCTTCCACCAGCCGCTCAGGCGCGTCCGGGGAGCGCGCGGGCCGGAACCTCCTGGCGGAGCGCGGGTCCGGGCCCGGGGCGGCCAGCTGCTCCTTCCTGACCATGGTCACCGAGATGCGGTAAACGGTCTTCCTGGGGGGCGTCTCGCGCGGCATGGCGTCCGCGGGCGGAGACACGGGCTCGCCGCTGCCGTCCAGCAGATACATCTCGCCCGGGGCCGTAGCCACCGCGCCGCCCGCCTGGGCTCCGCTGCATCCAGTTAGCCGCGGGCTGGGACGCACGGTCCGGCGGTCGCTGGGCGAGGCGGAGCGAGCTGGCGCGCCGGGAGAGGGCCCACGCCCCCTACTCGCGGCGAGGGCCACGCTCAAGCTGCGGAGACGGTGCCCCTGGTGACTGCCGGCCGGTGCGCCGTGCAGCCAGAGTGCGGTGGTCCGGGCCCAAGGGCCCAGCCATGGGCCGGCGGGGTGGGGGGGGGGATGGAGCGGCGGGAGTGCAGACGATCAGGCGCAGGGACGGTCTCGCCAGCAGGTGCGGCCGCGGCGCGCAGGGCCCGGGGCGGGCGGCGGCGCCCGCGGGTTCATTGTCTACAGCGCGGGTTCCGCTGGTATCTTCAGGCCTTTTTTGCACAGTGCGGCAGCTCCAGAGCCTGCGCCACTCCCAGGGCCTGGGACTCGCGGGCAGCTACGCCGGCCGCGACGGAGGGGCGGGAGGGCGGCGGTTTAAAATGGAAACGTGCGCCGGGGCGGGGCGGGGCGGGCGAGGGACGACGTGCAGCCACCACCGGCGCGCGCTCAGCCCGGCCGCAGAGTCCCGGGAGCGCGACTGCAGCGGGAGCGCGGCCCAGCGGGGAAGCCGAAGCACCGGGGTGGATCACAGGCACGCGGACCGGAGCCTCCAGGGGCTGGCCTGGTGTCCCGCCTTAACCCTAGCCTAACACCAAAACTGTGAACTTGGCTGCAAAAAACCCCAAACAAGACCACGAGCAAAATATCGGTCCTGTCTCACCTGCTACGGGTTTATGAAGCATCTCCCCATAGCACTGAAAAGGTCCTGGCTCAAACAAGGGAATTGTTAAAGGAATGTGGGCACCTGTTAGCCCCCAACTTGACACAGGAACACGCCCACTGCCAGGAAGGAGAGAAGGGACGGTAGGACAGCAGGGAGCCGGTGGGTGGGGTTGTTCACACTTCTGCCTGCAAGGGGAGGACATGCAGATTCACTCCAACATTTCCCAGTGGGTGGGGAAGGGCTCTGGACCAGCAGGCACCTGCTACCTGGACAACAGGCAGGAGAATGCAGGGTAAGAGCAGGAGGAAGCCTTGCCTGTTCCCCTACGTGTGGCCTCTTCCTGACCACCTCAGTGTTTGCACCCGTCCGCTGGGGACAAGGAAAAAAGCACCGAATCACGGAGCACCCTCATGAGGACGAAACTGGCTAAGACACCATGCCAGGCACTCTGTGCAAACGCTCAATTTACCATCGATGTAAACGTTGTGTTTCTCTTCCACCCGCCCCCCCTCCCAACTCACCGCCTCTCGGCTTGCTGACCCTGGTGTCTGACCCCGCCCGGCGCAGTGAAGGGCTCGTTTGTAGTTGATCCGCTTTTATCAGGACTTCACGACGTCCTGAACTTAGATGTGTGGCTTGCTTCAGTCTCAGACGGAAAGGTCATACACCTACAACTTCCGCCCATCGGACAGGAGACTTCCGCCACCTTCTCTGGGCCTGGACCTGCCAGGACAGCGCAGAGGCTGTCCCTAGGCCCCGTGCCCTGGCCAGGCGGCGCTCCGAGGGCCTCTGGCTGCTGGCAGGTGCTGCTCGCCCCTCCTCTCACCTTGTAATGAGTCACTACGGGGCACCTGTCATGCTCGAGACACTGAACTGAGCCCTGCAGTCTCCTGGAGGTTACGACCTAGGAAATCCGGATTTCGCCTCAGAGTGAAACTGAATATTCAGATTGAATGAGAGAAATCAGAAAGCTGCCTGCTGACTCGAATTATTTACTTCAGTGGGCGGGGAAAACACCCTGTATGGCTCCGTGATGACGGCCATGTGTGGCCGTGCACTGCCCGAACCTGGAGCGGCCCCAGAGCCAACTACAGGCAGTGGCGATGTACAGAGCGGGCTCACCAGCCGTAACAAATAAGTAAATAAATAAATAAAGTTCTTAAAAATCAAGTCCGTTAAAAAAAAAAAAAAAAAACTCTCTGCCCTGGCTGGTGTAGCTCAGTGGATTGAGCGCGGGCTGGGAACCAGAGGGTCCTGGTTCGATTCCCTGTCAGGGCACATGCCTGGGCTGTGGGCCGGGTCCCCAGTGAGGGCCATGTGAGAGGCAACCATACACTGCTGTTTTTCTCTCTGTCTCCCTCCCTTCCCCTCTCTCTAAAATAATAAAATCTTAAAAATAAATAAATAAAAAATAAAAAGAAAACTCTCTAAAGCCCCCTGGACCACCTCCAGTGGCTCCAGCTGAACACGATCGCCACTAATAGGGTCTTCAGCTCTGTCCACCAGTCCCTGGCACCCAAAGGCTCAGGAGCAGGGCCCCCAACGTGTCCTCCATGCAAAGTGGGGGCTCCAGGACAGATGGGTCTTACCTGCTGAGTTTCAACCAAAAGCCCCCTTTGATAAGACTCAAGACCCACCAGGTTGTAGAGTGGGAGCCAGGCAGTCATCCCTGTCACCGTGCAGGTCCTAGTGCCCGTCAGGTTAGGGGGTACCGAGGCTCAGAGAGGGTAGGCGCTTTCCCTCATGCTGCACAGCTGCTCTCTGCGAGCTGACCCCAGGGGCTTGGGGTCATGCCGCCCGCAGCCTTCCCACGCTACAGTGTCACTTCCGCTTAGTGTCAGCACTCTGCTTTGTCGGCAATGAAGAGAGAGACACATGTGTGACTATTACTGGGTAGCAATGACACATAAACGATATCTCAACATCTCGGTAAGTTTTCCTTTGCTTACTTACTTTTCCGTTTGTTCCTTTGTTCATCAGATACACACCGGGCCTGCACTGCCTGTCACACCAAGCAGTGAGGAGGCAGGCCTCTTTCCCCAAAGAATTCACACACTCATGAAAAACGGTGTGGTCTCCAAGGCCGAGGGACTGAACAGGAAAAGACGGCGAGGAAGCCGCTACCCGGGTGGCCGCACAGTGCCCGGTACCCTGACAGGTGGCACCACGGATGGACCGCAGCCTGCACGGTCCCAGCTGCAGCTGCAGACACTTAAAGGCCAGCCCGGTCTGGAGGTGCAGGAAGCGGTGCTCAGCAGGGCTGAGGCGGGAGAGGCAGGGAGTAACTTTCGACTATGGAGATGAGTTTTTAATATGGAATGAGCTGGCCTGTCAGTAAGATACATAAAAATGCATCCTGTTATCTGAGGATAAGGTAAAAATAAATAAAGAAAACAGCATCCCTTGAAAGCCCAAATATTGAACTGCTAGTCTTCCAATTATGGCACGGTTGTCTGGAATCCGGGCCAGGTTTTGCACTCAGCCATAGGAGGATGCAGCCTGCAGAGTAGAAGATTCCATTCCATCCACCTTAGATGACACTGGCTCCTAGCAGACACTGAAGGATGGAGCCCCTTTGGGCCTCAGCCCTGTCTGTCTGGTCGCTCTCTTTTACTGCCATCTGCCTGGCAAGGAAGCACTGATTTTCTGTGCCCCTCATAATGATTCCCCAGGAGACCCTCCCGTGCAGACTGGAAAGCCTGCAGAATTGCCTCTCCCTACTGCCCTGGATACATGGGCTCTTCCGAGGCAAAGACTCAGAGGCTCAGACAGAACCGTCCCCGCAAATCCCTTTGCACAGCCAGCCCTGCCTTTACATGAAAATAATCCTCCTATAGGTGCTCAGGTGGCATTGTGCTCTATTTTCCTGTTGCCTTTTCAACTGGCCCCTCTATACCATCTTTCCTGAATTTTTCCATGCCATGGAGTAGGTCACCATTTTGGCTTTAACAAAAAAAAAAAAAAAAAAAAAAAAAAAGAAAGAAAAAGCCTGTAGTTGATCTCACTGCCATAGGCAAACCAGAGCAGGCAGGCACAGCCTCAGGGCTGCAGAGGGGACCAGGACAGGGGCCAGCCCTGCCACACCCCTGCACGACCTGCCAGCTGGCCTCCCTCCTCCAGCTCCAAGTTCATGAGCTCCCCTGGCCACACACCCCCGCCCCAACGCATGACTTCCCTGTCCTGCGCCATTTCTAGCTGCCTATAAATTAAGCACTGTCCACAAGAACACGATTTCGCAAGTGCTACTAGAGCTGATAAAGGAAACCACTGGTAGTCAGTGGAATCATCTGCAACTCAAGCTGACTTTCCAAACAACAAAAGGAGGCAGCTACTAATCACGGTCACAGCAGCTTAGCAGCACCAGGCCTGCAGGCAGCAGAAAGAGGCCAGGCTTCGCCCAGGCCCCTGCAGGCCCACCCTGGGGGCCAACAAAGAAGCCCTCTTCCAGGTCACGGGCACTCTAAAGGCTCTTTTTCGGCAGCAGGGTGACTGACAGGCACACCTACGAGGCATAAACACAGATATGTTTCGTGAGCAATGTCCCGTGTTACCTTCTGGCAGCAGACGCAAGCAGGCCACTTTGGGAGGAGGGTTCTGAGCTCAGCTTCTGTAGGCTCACAGCCCCCCGCAGACGGCCCTGCCTGGGCAGAGCCCGTGAGGGGCCCCTGTTTCTCACTCACAAACTGAAAGTTACAAGCGGGACAGAGAAGACGTGAGGACTTGACCCTCATCTCTGAGCCCCAGGAGGACGCATGTGGGTCTCTGGGCAGAGAATTTCTGGCCCAGCAGGGAGACAGAGCCTGGGAGGTCCGCCCAGCACACAGGTCCAGCCCGCTTTTCCTCAAGGACAACACTGCAACCTCTGCCAGCCGGGCCGTGGGGCTGCGTGACAGGTGTGGACACGGAGACGTCACGAGGCAGCGCCCACGTCCCACACCCTTGTCCATGCTAACGGGAGGTCCCCGCCCTGGTGTGACCTCAGTGAGCAGCACCGGCATGCACTACTAGGCTCAGCTCCGCGACTACTTGTCAAATGCCAAGCTGGTGTGACCCAGACAAGAAGAAAAGGTTCCCCGGCCCACCCACATCTAGTCCCCAGGCGTCCACGGATCTGAGAGTCGGGCGCGTTTACTCAGAGAGGCCGGGGAGCTGGGAAGAGTCTGTGGGAGGGATGGGCAGCGAAGCGATCAGAGGTCCGCCCCCAGTGGTGCCCGGCGTCTGGCTCAGTGTCCCACCAACAAAGGTTAGTTATCTCTGGGCTGTCAACCCGGGGATTCCTAGGGAACAGGCCAGCACCCCGTGTGGCAGCACTGTGGGAGCTCACACGTGACTCACAGGGCTTCTACCTGCCAGGCAAACCAGGGACGTCACCCCGACCCTCGGCGCACTGACAGTACTGCAGCGAGAGACGCCCCCACCCCTGACCGCACTTCGAGAGTCTTCTGTGGTCCAGCAGGCGAATCAGGCTGGGAAGGGCACTGACCATGCCCAGGGCACTCTGCTCGGTGATAGGGAGCTGGGGGTGGGGGTGGGGCAGTGGTCAAGGACTGACAAGTGTCACAAATAACCAACACCCAGAAAAAAGTGTTACGGAAGAAAGAGGCAGGCAAGAAGAAGGCAGAAAAAAACATTATAGTATTTCTCGCCAAAATACTCAAGGAAGTCTTCAAAGCGTTTTGCCATCCTCCAGAGCAGAGCATCTCAGCTGCGGCTCTGGGGGCCTTTGCGCTGGACCATTCTTTGCTGGGGACTGTCCTGTGTGCCGGGAGCACCCCCCCTTCCCCACCCTACCCCACCCCCTGCAGTTGCGATAGCCAAAAATGGGCTGTCATTGCCAAATACCTCCTGGGGGCAAAAATTCCATGGCAGAGAAGTCCTGCTCCAAAGGGTCAGGCAAGACACGTGGGGGAGGGGGAGCGGTCCCTGCGAGCTAGCAACCATTCTCTTCTCTGTTCCACTCACTCAACCACTCCTGGACTCCCTGACTCTGAACATCTTAATAAAGGGCTCCCAGGGGTCTCCCAAACGAGAAGCAATTATTTCCAGCAATCCTTCCCAAAACAGGAAGAACAGCTATAGTCACAGATGAGGCCACTATGGGTCCTCATTCTGTGACAGACACATCATCAATCAAATTTGGTTTAAAAGCATTGCAGGCCCTGGCTGGGTAGCTCCGTGGGTTGGAGCATCGTCCCGATATGCCAGGGATGCGGGTTCCATCTCCGGTCGGGGCGCACATATGAATCAACCAATGAGTGCATCAGTGGAGCAGCAAATCAATCTCTCTCTCTCTCTCTCTCTCCCCCTCCCCGCCCCCCCAAAATCAATAAATTTTAAAAATAAAAAAAGTATCGTAGATGTGATTAAAATGCTGGCAAGAAAATAATTAAGTTTTGCCAACATTAATTATTCAAAATCTAAAGCAGCATGTTATTTTTAATTAGAAAACATCCTAGGCAACGTGCATGAAGGTTTGCCCATAAGCCCTTGACCATGAGCATCAGAGAGCACGCATGACCTCAGTTCAGCTCATGGCGTCACCCTCGAGGGGCCCGTGCATGGGACCGGACAGGCCCACGGGCCAGGCCTGGAGCTGCGTCACCACACCGTCCCCCCAGGTCACCCCTGCACTAGTTCAGCAGGTAT
The DNA here is from genome assembly GCA_004026765.1 of Micronycteris hirsuta. NCBI lineage: Eukaryota > Metazoa > Chordata > Mammalia > Chiroptera > Phyllostomidae > Micronycteris > Micronycteris hirsuta. The sequence continues at coordinate 26,834 of PVJI01019184.1, forward strand.
GTCACTCCATCAGGTTAGGTCTGGAAGAGACCTGCCCACGGGCCCGTTTTGCAGGTGCGGAGGCTGACTCCAAGGGCGGCCACCTGCCTGAGGCCACCGTGCAGGCGGAGAGACCGCAGCCCAGTGGTCCCTCCTGCACACACTTGGTGCAGAGAGCCAGCACGGAGCAGCCAAACCCAAACTGACCTTCCTGGTACACTGAGCAGGCCGGCGAGATATTAAGATATCTGACATTAAGATAAGCCAGTCACTGTGCACTAGGGAAAGGGTCTGGAGGTGCAGTTAAAACCAGGTCTACCCACCATCACTTGATGGAAGCAAACATCACAGACCCCCTTCTCTCATCCGGCCCCCAGCACTCCACAGAGGCACAGAGGAGGAACCGGTGGGGGGCAGGGGGCAGGCGGATGACAAGAAATCAAGGGCTGCGCACCTGTCCCTCGGACAGCTGCAGGGGAGCTCTGGAATCTGCATAGAGGAAAACCAAGACATTCCTGCCGATTGCCTAATTGTCCTGGTCCTCGAGGGTACATGGGGGCAGCTGTTGGGTAACTTCCTCCTCTGCGGGTCCCCCGCCCCCAAGGGACTGCTCCAGTGACAATGACAACGCCCGCAGGCCACCCTCCCCCAGATGCCCTATGAAAACACAGGGGAGGGTCTGCTATGAGCGCCAGCCAGACACTGCCCCTGGGCCTGTGTGACCACCCGCTGCTGACCGCCTCGTCCGCAGGGCCGCCGACCCCAGAGGCCTGCACACCGGGTTTCTACGAAAACAAAAACCGAGGCCGCCGAGAACGCCCTGGCAATTTCGGGCAGGACTGGCACAAAAGCTGCCCTCGAGAACAGCTGATTTTATCGGAGTCATCACGGCTGCACTGCGTTTGGGACTTGGCTGCAAGGACATCTGGAAATGTGTTACCTGTGCCCGGGGGACTGGAAGGCTTGATACCTCCTTCTCTAAATGTCGACGCAACATGACTGAGACGCCTGTTCAAAGCCCAAATCACCCCCCCCCCATCAGGTGAAGACATGGGACCACGTCCTGACAGGAGCCACTGTCATCAGTTCCGAGTTCCCCAGGCTCAGGCGGCGTGGCTGGTGCAGCAGCCACACATGTCCCTGGGTAGCTACCATCTGCGTAGAGCTCTGGGGAGAGGCAGGGAGCGGGTCACAGGGTCAGATGTGACAACAAAATGGAACGAAACTCCTGCATCTTCGCATCGGCGTATGGCGAGCAGGGAGTAGTTCCTGCGGCAGGAAGGTGCTGGGGGCAGGGGATGGGGACGCAGAGGTTGGACCATCTGAGAGGTTACTAGTTGGCTCGGCAATGAGTGACTGCGCAGAGCCGGGACTCATGGGCCACCCCTGGGCCCTTTGCCTCTGGTCGTCACTCCCTCACAGCCACTCACCCCTCACAGCCACTCACTCCAAAAGAGACCAGGTGTGCACGGTATCCACATGGAACCACACTCTCCACCTCCAGGCTTCCCCCCTGGCTTGACCAGGACTAAGGCCCAGCCTACAAGCATGGGCTGTCACCACCCATTCTCTGCCCCTCTTCTTCCCAGAACTCCCACTGCAGCTGTTGGGAGACTCATTTTAACACATCCTCTCCTTCCCAAGCCTTCAGGTCCTTCCCTACCTGGCCAAGGCCAAGGCACGATGGTGTCTGCTCTGGCCACAACTCTGCCAGCGCCTGTACCTCTAAGACCCGCCTGGGCTCCCCCAAGCTCCAGTCCCTGGACAGGGGCCCCTCACAGCGTGCCCAGAGGCCAGCAGCACCAGCCATGGTGTGTGGCGTGGCCCGGCCTGGCCTCCACACCTGCAGGAGACCAGTGTGAGCTCCAGTGGGGGGGGGGGGGGCGGTCTGCTTTCCTGAACCCCACCTGAGCTGCAGCCCTGGGCCCTGCTGTCCCCTTCCAGCCCCCCTGCGAGCTGCCCTCCCTACAAATACCACAGCCCAGGCGTGGTGATCAGGGTGGATTCCCTGGGCCTCCCAATCCAACCATCCCCGCCTCTCCTGCTCAGAGCCGCAGAGGGACCCGGCACCACCCTCCTGATCGCCTCCTCTCCCTGGGCCTGCACCCCAAAATACTCAGTCATCTCCCATTTAATGAACACAGATGCTGCAGCCCCTCCTCCGACTGCCTGCCCTCAGCCCCCCTCCTCCGCCCACCCTTCTCGCCCTTCCCTGGGTTCCCAGAACAAACGGGGCACAATTCACCTCAGGCCCCGAGGCTCCTGGTCACTCCCACTCACTCCCTCAGGGACACCCCAGGCCACTCCCCACCCCCGGCTGCAGAGCGGCACAGGCTGGGCTCCAGGGCCAGGGCCACGCGCACCCAGCGACTTCGGGAAAGCAGCCCTAGTCTGCGTCCAGTCTGCCTGCAGCAGTAAGGTGGTGATGCTAATGGGGAACAGTGACAGTCACGTGATATGATGCAGGGGCTGCACATGGGGCCTGCGGGGGCCCTGCGGTGCAAATAAAGCTCAGCACCCTACCAACAAAGAGCAGAGACGCACAGGCAGCATCTGCCCCAGGGCTCCAGACCGACGTCTGCGACGTCTGCGATGCCCGACGTCCTCCATTTCCACCATCAGGCCCCTCTGTGGTCCTTGAACCACCACCGCCTCCTGCTGGCGACGGACTGCAGCCCCACCCAATTCTGCCCATCATGGGAGCGTGGGCTCAGGAGCCCCCCCCACACACACACTTGTGCACACCTGGGCCCACCCTTATCAGTATCAATCGCCTCCTGTTTCTGACCTGCACCTGTGAGTTCCACAGCCACTGCCCCCAGAAGGCCAGGGCCTGTGAACCAGGACCCGACCGTATCTCTAAATCCCAGCCTCTGTCAGGGCTCTGCTTAATAAATACTGCTTGACGATTAGCTTCCTCAATCCAAGCAGCTGCCTCAAACTTAATTCTGGAAGGGCAGGGCGGTGCCTCAGTCACGTGGCAAACAACAGCGGAGGTCAGCTGATGTGCCTGACCACCCCGTAACCCTCCCCCCGCCCCCGGTTACACTGCCACCCCACGAGTTTATCTGAGAAGGCTCCAGCAGTTGGGGAAAGCAGAAAAGAGGGTGATTCATCTCTTCCCCGGCCACAACAGTCAGCTGGTCCTGGGTGGCCACCCCCAGAGAAAGCATGCCCCTCCCTTGGTGCAAACCGTGTTGGGGGCTTGGGGGTGGCGGGCGGGGGAGGCTGCAGGGTGTGACTGCCTGGGCAAGCCTGCCCTCCTGCAGCTGCTTCACCTCAGGAACAGAACAGGGTGCCAGGGGTGGGGGTCTGGAGCCTCGACAAAGCCCTCCAGTGGGTGATCGCCTTCCCCGCCCTCTGGGCTGGACCTGGGCTGCGCCCGCTGTGAGGCAGAGGCTGAGCCCCCAGCCATCCCAGGACAGGGTGGCCGGCTGGGTCACTAAGACTCAGTGTGCGAGGGCTACCTGCACCTCACCAGGTGAGTGCCCAGACAAGGGGCACTTCGGTGCCCCAGTGCACGCCGGTGCCCCAGGTGCTTAGATACCCAGGAAGTGACAGAACACTTAAATCCCTCAGAGCCACACGGGGAGGGGAACGGCGGCACCTGCAGCAGAGATCTGGCAAAAGTCTGAGCACCTGGCAGCCCAGGTTCTTCCCTTTCCGAAGGGCGAGTTCAGGGAGGTGTCAGGAGCCATGGCAGACCTGGTGCGGGGCAGCATGCCGAGACATCGTTGCCATGGAGACGGCTGCCTGCACCACCCCACGGCCCCGCCCCGCCTATCAGAGGGTCTGCAGAGAAGCAGCGGCTGTCACCGGAGGCTCTGAGCATGAGAACCACGACAGCAGGCAGCCTGGTGCCCACGCCGAGGACTCTCCTCGGGAAGGCTGCTCCAGGGAATGAGGAGTCCGAGCCCATGAAAATCCAGTCCTTGAGGGGCACCCCAGAAAGGAAGCTGCTGAGGCGCCCCATCCCAGCGCCTCACTCCGGGACTTTCCAGCATTCGCAGGCCGCCATCAAACGCCAGGGCAGCCGCTCACACGCCCTCCATCCACGCTGGCAGCCTGGCCTGCACCCTCACCAGTGTGATCACAGGCAGGTCTCACCAATGACACAGGGTGGATGGCCATGCCATGGCCATTCAGCGTGAGCTGTGGGTGCAGTACGCTTCCGTTGGCCCACTCTCGGCAGACGACACCGAACAAGGGGTTTTACATGGACTGGAGGGTCCCAGGACCACAACACTCCGCTGCGTGGGCTCCTACCTACTCACTGGAGGAGTGGGTCCCAGGCAGGCCCTCCCCAAGCCGGCCCTCCCAAGCTCCCAAGGAGGCTGCGCCCTTCACCCCGCCCCCACCTCCCCGGCCCCCACCGCAGTGCAGGCCGCCCGCAGGGGCAGGGAAGGCTGGCTGCAGCGCCCCACAGACGTCCCTTCAGTTCATCCACTCTTCCCCAAATGCCTGTGACAATGACAGTGAGGCAGGCACCGTTATAACCCCACGTCACAGCAGGGAAAGCAAGTCACAGGGAGGCCGAAGACGTGCCCAATGGTGCAGGAAGGGGTGGAGCTGGACAGATGTCCAGCACTCTTTGTACCACGCCCCCAACCTCACTGGACCCTCGGAAAAGCTGGGGCTCCACCAAGGGGAGCCCAGCTGGGTAAGCAGAGGGAGGCAGGGGTGACAGTGGGGGTGGGGGGAGGGGGGCGATGAAAGGGCTCTGCGGAAGAGCACCAGAGTTCTTCCTTTTGCTCAGCTTCTGAGCCGGTGGGGGTAGGGGGCGGGAAAGGAGGAAGCAAA
>PVJI01019185.1:0-31603 GCA_004026765.1 Micronycteris hirsuta
GAGCATTATGCTAAGTGAAGTAAGCCAGGAAGTGAGGAACAAATACCATATGATCTCACCTTTAACTGGATCATAATCAACAAAAGCAGAAAGCAAGCAAAACATAACCAGAGACATTGAAATTAAGAACAGTCTAACAATAGCCAGGGGGGTGGGGGGAGGGGACAATGGAGAGAAGCGTTTTCAGGAATCACTGTAGAGGCCACATGGTCAGAACTAAGGGGGATGGAGGGAGGCTGGGGGGAAGGAGGTGGGATTGGAAGGGAAGGGAGGAGGGGAGGGGAGATGTTGCAAATAACTGTAATTGAACAACAATAAAGTAATTATTAAAAAAAAGGATTCCACTTATGTGTAGAATCTAGAAAACAAAACAAATGAACAAACAAAACAGAAACAAACTCAAAGATATCGAGAACATTATGATGGTTGCCAGGTGAAAGGAGGGTTGGCAGAACTGAGAAGGGGGAGGGAATTAAGAAGCACAAATTGATAGTTAGAAAATAGTCATGGGGATGTAAAGTAGAGATAATAATACTGTAGTACTGTAATAAATATGTATGGTGTCAGAGTCATACTACAAACATAGGTGTAATCACTTTGTAAGTTATATAAATGCCATATCACCATGTTATATAGCTGATGCTAATATAACATTGTAGGTCAACTGTAATTTAAAAAATTTCAAAATATTTTAAAGAATAAATAAAAAGTCAAAATCATTGTAGCAGAGAATAGAGTGGTGGCTATAGTTAATATTACTATATTATACACTTGAAATTTGCTGAAGTAGTAGATCTTAAACGTTCTCACCATATGCACACAAAAGACAACTATGTAAGGTAATAGACATGTAAATTACAAAATCAATTACTAATCATTTCTTAATGTAATTGCATATCAAAACATTACATTGTACAATTAAATTGCAAATATATGTAATTATACTTGCCAATTTTGCTTGAATAAAGCTGGAAAATATAATAAATATTTATTGTATTAAGCCACTAAGTTGTGGACTTTTTTAATCACCCATAGATAACTGATAACACTAACCATTTTACCTTTTATGAAAATAGGAATGATTTCCTCTGAATATTTATAATATATCTTCATTCTTAGGATTCTTAAGAAATCATCTATAAGTTTATATTTGATTTCATTAACACATTTATTACCCCAATCTTGGGATGACATCACTTTTATCTAATTTTGTAGTTCTAATTTATTGGCAGTGACACTCGATCAAGAAAGATCATGTGAGTGCAATAATGGATTACAAATGACTGCTGTGTACACAGAATAAGGTAACAATAGCACGAGTGCAGTATATTTGTTTTTCATGCTTTACAATGCCTCATGCAGTTTTTGCACATAAATTACCACAATTATAATCACTTCCAAGCTATATTACAAAGGTGAGGACAATGATTACATTGTCACTTGGTGATTACTATTAAATTTACATTACTTGAGAAGGTGGTTTACTTGCTTCTCTACCATTTGTTAATTATTATGTATTAATTTTCTAGATTGTCTAGATGTTAAATTAAAGATAATATAAACCTTGGTCCTAAGGTGAGTGGGCTGAGAGAAAAAAATATCAGTCTTTATGGAAAATAAGTTTACAGAATGAAATTTCATAAGGAACACAACTTCAGGAATTATCCATTCTTCTATACTTGAGAAATTGGAGAAAGATGATTGGCTGTCTCAACTGGGTAATTCTATGTAGATGACAGTGAGCCACACTAATAGAATATTTTTGTTTTTGTTTTACCTTATAGTATTAGTGTATGGAGCCATTTTCTTTTGTTGGGGTAATCCATTAAGACAGATAGAATAACAAAAGAAGTATGTAAATGAAAATCAGGACACAAGAATCCAAAATCTGTGGGATACTGGGAAAGTAATCCTAGAGGGAAATTCATAACATTACAGGCCTATCTCAAAAACAAACAAACAAAAAAAAAAAAAACAAGCAAGAGCTCAAATAAACAATCTAACTTCACACTTAAAAGAATTTGAAAAAGAACAACCAACAAAGCCAAAGATGTGAGGGGAACTGAGTAAAACAACATTTCAAAAATTACCTTCTGGTCAAGTGTATAGAGTACAAGTAAGTAATCAAAGTTATTGCTAAACTACAAACTTCAGTTACATAGTCAATGCAGGTAGAAATCACTTAGGTAAATCTAACTGGAGATTAAGATGTGTATACTCTACTTGAAAGAGTTTTCTCATTTCAAATTGGGAGTGCAAAATGTTTCCTTTGTGTTTATGTAAGTTAGATTTTAAGCCCTTTCAAATTTTATACACTCTGAAAATTAAAGTATGAAATGGATACCCAGAATCCTATATGTACTTGTATTGTATATCTTCAAAATATGTCTGCCACTGGGCCAATAAAAGTAGAAGTATTTGGCTGAAACTGAAATTCTGAATTACTACTTTCTGCAGACATAATGTAATATGCAGATATATATCATTTTGCAGGATCAAACAGGGTAAGGTATTTTTAGGAAGCCAAGTTCTACATGCATGTCAGGTGTTATTAAAGATTAGTTAAGAGCTGTGAATGGAAGGCCTGTGACTCTAGAAATGATGGCAAGGAAAGTAATTCCTGAATCAAACAGTGACTCTGTTCACATCCTCTATGAACACATTAGTTTTCTGTGTATGTGGAACCGTGAAGTCAGGAATGGCTCAGGAACAGGGTGAAGAATCCCTTAAACATAAAGTGGGAAAGAGCAGAAAACAGGGTCAAGAGACATGAGTTGGCAGTGGTTACATGTTCACACCCTCATTGCCCTCTTCATACTCAGCCGTGGGGCGTAGATGCTGCTCTTCGCTTCTCTGCCCTGTGCACTGAGAGTCACGAATGCTTATAAGACTGTGCAACAAAACCAGGGATATAGAAACTTTTTTTTAGAAACTTTATTGCACACCAGAATCATCTGGAAAGATTAATGAAATGCAGATATAAGTGCACCACACTCGTATTTTTTTCAATAGTTCAGGATGTCAGCCAAGATTCTGAATTTTTTATGTGTCTCATGTATGGTTCTTCAGCAAAGTAGCATTTCACAAAACAGCTTCTGGATGAATTTAATTAAAATTAGGGGTTTTTTTATTTGTATGAATTCCCAATTTCTGAGCCCAAGCCCAGACCATTGAATCAACATCTTAAATTGTGAAACATGAGGTCTGCAATTCAGCAAGTAACCTAGTGATTGTTGCTCATAACTCATTTTGGCAATGAGGACTGGTGGGCAAGTTTGGTTCAAGGGCAAGTTCTGCACCTGCCGTCTCATACCTGATGCACTCTCACCCACTGCGTATCTAATTCCATTGCATTCCTAAAATAAATTTTAACTCCATTTTAAACTAACGTTAAAAACAATGAAGTTTAAAATGCAAATACCTGGTCAAGTTCACTGAAAAGTAAATTATGATCTAGATTTTTCTATTCTTTCCTGAGCTCAATTCTGCTTCTTCTTGACCTCTTTCACTTTTCATGGAGAAATTTTCAGTATTCATTTCGCTTGACGTCTGTCACTTTTGGGTTTGGGGTTTACACAGTTTCTTCAACTTAGAATGCTCTCACTGACTCATGTATTTGGTTAACATCTACTTATCCTTCTAAATCCATCTTAAACATCACCACCTCTGCTAATATTTTCTGGTCTTTCAAGTCCAGGTTATTCACTGACCTATAGATCGCATCCAAGACCCTTCCTATTATATATACAACACACCATTTTCCCAATTGATCAGGTTTGTCAAACTTTTTTTTTTTCTGTAAAGTGACAGATGGTAATTATTTTAGGCTTTTCAGGTCATGAGGTCTCTGTCACAATTACTCAACTCTGTCAATATAACATGAAAGCAGCAATAGACAATAAAAATGGCTGTTAGAATAAAATTTTATTTACCAAAACAGTCAGTGGGGAGACTAGGCTCATGAGTTGTAATTTGCTGACCCCTGAACCAGATGGTTAGCTAAACATGTCCATTCGTATTCACCTTTATCGTCTCAAATTGTGGAGCAGCCCCTGGCCAATGATAAGTATGTCGCATAAATTGGCTGAATTTAGCCTGTATTCTCTATAGAGTTTGGTTCCATTTCCAATAAACAAACAAAAAATGCGTAATCAATGGTTTAAATAAGGTAACAAAATTCTGGAGGTAGGCAATTCAAAAGTGGTATGACAGCTTCACTTTCTTAGCGTTTTAAGTCACTGGTTCCCAGGTATATACTCCACCATCCTAATCATGTGGCTTTTATTCTCAAAGGGACTTCATTTATGCATGAATGGAGAAAGTAGGAAGTTCATTTAAGGAGCCCTCCTGAAAGTCTACTATATACTCACTTAATCAATTGTCCAGAACTTAGGCACCATTGACTATAAGAGAGGATGGGAAATGCGGCTGTCTAGCATGGGGTACTGAGATTAGCTAAGAATGGAAGAGTCCAATTACAAAGGTAAAATGGGAAATGGATGTCGACTTTCTGCGTGCATGTTAATACCTATTATTGGGCATTGCTTGGCATTCTGTCCCAATGCTGTGTCTATATCAGAAAACAAATCCCAAATATTGCCTACTAGAAATGGCTGAAATGTGGCAGTGGTAAGCAGAAAATGTTCTTCGTAATATTCCTTCCACCTTATGATTACGTTAGTTCATAAGCATAGGGAAGGACTCCTGCAGTTTCAAAACTTTCGTGTTTGAGCGACACCAAAGTTAACAAATAAATGGCCTCTCTAAAAATTTCATTTCATGATTAATGTGCTTGCATGCGCTCTAATCTCTCACTCTACACTTCAGAAAGGCAAACAGTGTTTATGTTAAGCCAACTCCACCCACAATTTCTGAAGCAACTGTTTTTGTGCATGAAAGGCAGCCCGAAACATGCATAATTACACATGTTTACATCTGTTTCTAATCTTGAAACCAGAACACAGAATTATTCTTATACTGAGCTGTTTATTTATGTTTTGGTCCTTGAGTTATATGTAAACATGCACAATAACAATAATGTTCTAATATCTGACATCTGTCAGATGGTTGGGTTAGCACACAGGAAGAGATTTTGGTCTTTATGAAGAATGGATATTTGATCTTCACCAGAAGAGTTTTGGGCTTGAAGATTTAAACGGTAAAAACTTGTTAACTAATTTGCTTTCATTATGGAGTCCCTTTTCTTTTTTAAATAAAGGTTTGTATTTTTCTCCATCCATATTATATCAGGAAAAACATGAATTTTTCTCTCTCTCTTCTCTATACTTGGCTAACTAGCTAGCTATCCACCTACCTACCTCTGTGTGTAAACTTAAGCCTTACTCAATAATCATAAATCTGCTTTACTTTTTATATTGTCAATGTTCAAATTTTGTATATTATATTTCCATTATTTGAAAACAGGAACATTTAAACTTTGTATTTGTTAGCTCACCATTTTCACCATGGTAAACTTGTCTAATTTTAGGAAACTAAGAACTTAGAATGTTGGTCTTATTGTTCATTCATAATGCCTTTTTTGTTTACATTAGTCTAACCAAAGAAAAATAGCTATTCTATAGTACTTATCATTGGATTAATTTTTATTCCTCTTCCATTTTCAACATTTGACATTTATATATAAGCCACTGACCCTCATCTTGGGAAGATATTATAGAAATAACAGTAGTGCTCTAACTCTAGTATATGAAATGATCACACGTGGAGCTTGTAAAAATATAGATTCATAGTGTTTGTTCCTGGAGGTTCTGACTCAGTAGATATGGGATTTTGCCTAGAAATCCATATTTTTAAATAAATAATGGCTCATGTTTTTAGAATAATGGGACAAATATGTGTTCTCTTGTAGTTTTCTGGGAAGTATTGTTCCTTCTTTTTAAATTAGCATTTTTGACTTTTTATTGAATTTATTGGGTGACATTGGTTAATAAAATTATGTTTCTTGGGCTACTGCCCTGAGACATTTCCTCTCCACTATGTGCTTCTACCTAGTCCCGGTTTACTTAATTTGTTCCTGGTAGGATGAGCTCTAAAGTTCTTTCAGCAAAGCTGAGCTATGTTTACCACCTAGAAGTATATGGTACAATCGGGAATATGGCAGAATGTTGTGAAGCTGAATTACTTTTCATTAGGTTACAATTTTGTACCATTATCTTCCACTTAATTTATGGTTGTTCCCAACTTTGCAGCCTATTTCCAGACTTGGTTCCCCAGGGATATTCTGGGAACCTGGGAACCTGCAGAGCCATCTTGTCTTTCTTCTACAGGAAGAGTTTCAGTACTTTTACATAATGAAATTGAAATAGAGATTTTAAAAGCCATCCATAACTTTCTCCTCGGTAATCTAAATACTCTAAAATATTTAACACATTCAACTATTTGCTGACCACGCTGCTATTATATGTTCCAGGGTTTTATAGAACTTTAGTAAAAACTTAAAAGCTTTTTTCTCATCCCAGCATAACATTATTTATATATTAGTGTTGAATATTGAAAGTCCATATTCCTTCATACATATCAGGTTACTGAGAGGGTCATGGCCATTGTCTCAAAATTACTTGATTTCAACTTTGAAAATTGTAATTTATTTGGTATTCATATGTACTAGATGAGTTCTAAGCCATATAACCTCATGAAAATACTCATTACTGTTGAAGGTCTCCAAATATAATCAGTATAAATTGTTCCATAACACTAGGATATAGAAAACATGATTCAAAATAAGAACAGTGACTTTTTAAAGATTTTATTTATTTTTTAGAGAGAGGGGAAGGGAAGGAGAAAGAGAGGGAGAAAAACATCAATGTGTGGTTGCCACTCACATTCCCCCAACTGGGAACCTGGCCCACAACCCAGGTATGCACCCTGACTGGGAATTGAACCAGCAACCACTTGGTTTACAAGTCCTCACTCAATCCACTGAGCTACACCAGCCAGGGCAGAGGAGTGATTTTAAAGTAAAGTATATATCCCTAACCTCCCCACTTGCTGACTAAGGAAACAGAAAATGCCAGTTATTTGGGGAAATGCACTCCCCTTACTATGTCCAAGAAAATTTGTGGGACTCAAAGTGTTTCCTGAACTACAAAGTCCACATTACTGTGTCTCCTTGTCTTGGAGTAAGGGAGGAAGTCATAGCCAATGAGAAGCTGTGTTTAGGATTCCAAGGGGGTACCTACCTGCTGGCAAAGGCAGCTACGGCCTAAGGCAGAGTGAGTGAAGGGGAAGAATACATGATTTGGGGAGTATATACTGCAACTAGGAAGCAGGGTACAAAAAGAATAGAGAAAACGTCTATACCTATAAAGCATAGAAATGAGATTGAGTCCTGGAGTCTTGCTACAGGCATTTCTATAATAGAATGAGCTACCTATAATCTAAAACTGCTAAAAAGTAATAGCATAAAAATATTACCCTGAAGGATATCACTATTCATCAGAACTGCCACCTAGAGACCTGGAAAAATCTGTCCTGGAAACTAGCTAATAGGTTGACCTCAATTCTGTATTGTCAAAACTTTATCTGCACTGCTCCAAAGAGTAAAAATTTAAAAAAAAAAAATTACCCTCAGGTAAGCAAACAGTTGAAACCGGTAAGTGAAATTGCTCAATGACACAATCTATATTGAGAAATTAATGTTTTCTATTCCCTTTTCAGTCTGGTATAAACTCTTTTGCAAAGACTTCTCACTCCTGCTTACTAAAATCCTATCTGGTCCATGAGGGGTAGGGGAGCTGTGCAAAGGGGAACGAAAAGGAAAAATAATTGGGACCACTGCAACAGAATAAACACTAAAAAATTAGAAAATAATGTTGAAAAAATCCTGTCTGGTAGAGCTGTCTGCCGTGACACCCTCAACATCAACCTCTGTGAGTCCCATCGACAGGCGTACCAGCTCTGCCCCGCGTTTACTTTACCTTTCCACAAGATGTCTCCAGGCTGTATTTGAGGAGTCCAGCTCCAGGCCAAACTCCTCTGCGTGATCTTTCATGCCTGACCATAGGCAATTACAAGGCTTGTATGTCCAGTGCATTGCAATTTTCTGGAGGGAGTTGAAGCAAAGAGTCATGCTTACGTGAATATCCTGCATTCCTAGCCCAGGTGCTTCCCTTTGGAGGCCTCTTTATTGAAAGGCCTTGATGAAGACACTTTTCTCACCGGATACTTATGTACTCCGAGCACATCCCCACTCCCTCCTCGAACCCCGTGGGTCCACAAAACAACAGGTGACAGTGACTTTTGTTCAGGGATCATCAGTGGTGAGAACGTCCCCCTACTTGTGCTGATCCACTTAACTAATGCCTGGCACTATTCTGTATGGAATAGAAAATGGAACATTAGAGAGCTGATGCCTATTTTCGAGTCTTACTTATACTATATCAGTAGGTGAATAAAGTTTGACTATTACCTTCATTTGGCTCATTGTTCTAATTGGCCACCTAGAAATCTGGCAGCTTGACAATAGCATGAAACATACAAGTCTCTTCTCAGGCAATGCTGGGATTAACAAGAGAGCTGGGGAAAATGTGTTGGGAGAGAATGAATGTTTCCCCTCTTTATCCAGCTAGTGATTAGCATGTCCAATCAAGTTTTTATCTATACTGAGGCTGGCCAACTGTCCACAATGTAATTATTTCAGAATGTGAGATGTATACTTAAAAGAGAAAAGATGTGATTAGCAGGAGTCTACAAACTGCATATTCCTTTGATGCATATTCTGCTTTCTTGAGAAGTTATCAGGCCACTCTCGTGGAATGCCTTGCTGAAGTTAAGCCAGAGCTTTGTGTTGTAACTTGCGGAGGACAAGCAGCTAGACAGAGAGAATGTTCTCCTACTGACATGAGAGAGCTAAAACAATTTTCCCTTCAGTGCTGTGGCTTACACGTGTAATCTCAGGTTAGCAGCTAGAACACAGAAGAGAGTGTTGGCAAAGAGAAAGAAAAGCAAGGAACAAAAGTAGATTCTTTCGGGTTTTTCTGCACTAGCTAAAAACAAACAAACAAAAAATCCCCACAAATGGCTGGCTTACTCAGAGATCTCAAATGAGTTTTGCAAATCACCTTTACCAACCTGGGGGTTCTCACAGGCAGATGCATACTGCCAGGCAAGTTGTGTACTTCCCACTCCAGGTCATTATTCACATAGACATGTCCAAATTTAATGAGCATACAAATCACCTGGGATCTTGTTAAAATGCAGATTCTGAGCAAGTAGGTCTTGGGAGGGATATGAAACTGTATTTCTAACAAGCTCCCAGAATTGATATCTCAGCTGCCAGTCAAAGGCTATAGACTGTGATGAAAAGGGACCCCAGCTTGTGCACCATACAACCTGCACAGACATTTACAGTGGTCCAGTCTTCAGCACTCGAGATACTGCAAACCATGTTATTTACTATGCTTTTTATAAATTCTTTAAAACTCCAAAGGAAAAAAATCCCTCCTTTTCACCAACCACATTCTTCCTACTCCTTTCCAAAACCACCTTCTTACTAGCCTCATTCACTACACTTATTGCTCCCGTTTCTCCCAGGGGCCACGTGACTGAGTTCATGAAATGGGGTTACACATATAATATTAAGGCCTGCTTCAGGTTGTCTGGCGGCTACCTGCGGAGCTCTTTGCTACTGGCTGGCATAAAGTACAGTGTTTTATTGTCCTAGCCCTTTTGTTCCACAGCCAGCAATCATGGAAAGTTCAAGACATAACAAGAATAGCTCAAAAGCTAGGAAAGATTCAGTTTATTAAAACAATAGAGCAAACTTTTGCTTTTGGTCATAATGAAGTAACAGGAATCATATCTATTCTCCAGCCTTATAATATCAAAAACATGGACAAACTATATGAAACAATGATTTTCAGATATTAGACAATGGCAGCACAGGGCAGTCATCCTAGAAGGAAGAAAAACAAGCAATTAAAGCTTTATGGTTGCCCCAACTGCATAGATAGAGTTAAGCACCTGAAGAAGAAAACCATGAATAATCCAAATGCTATATACAGTACAGGAGAATAGTTGCACAGAGAACTCTGGAGATGGGAAGCAGATTCTCCTTAATCATCAGCTGAGTATCAATCAACAAATCCATGTGAGGCTGGAGAAAGGAGGAGGCAGAACAAATACTGAGGCTCAACTAGATCATGTTTTCAAGAATGAAAGAGAGACATTCTTCACAGGGCATCAGGCAAAGTACTCAGAAAGCCATTGCCTCTGTAACGGGGCCAGTCGAGCCTGGACTAAACTGATCCTGCCTGAAACAATTCAAAGAACTAGCCTCAGAAGAATCAAACCGTTTTCAAGTAACTTAATTGTCTTAAAACAAAGATAAGAATATTTAAAAGGATACAAAAAATCTAAAATGTACACATGAAACATCACATCAAAAACATGAAATATTTGAAAAAATTGGCTGAAATTTTTTCAGTTTTGATAACACTTTAAGCCTACAATTCCAAGAATTTTATGAAATTCAAGAAAAAGATACATTTTAAAACTATGCAAAGGCAAAGATAATCAAATTCCTTAAACCAGCAGGAAAGTTGGCTAACAGTGTAATTTTTTTTGTAAAATGGAATAGTATAAGATGACCTCCCCACTCACATATATTTTTCACAGTTTGTGTAAAACGAAAAGATGATGTAATTTTATTGCAATATATTAGTAATGTATAAACTTTAACTTTGCTAAATAAAATTTTCTGTTAGAATAAAAGCCCACATTTAATACTGAGAAGGGCGTCACAATCATTGCTCCTAGTTTTACTAACAGACCACTGGATTTCATTTGTATATCCAAATTAGCCAGTTTATCATATGGTTCTTTAAAAATAGAAGAAATGAAAGAAAAAAAAGAAAAAAACATTGCCTCATGGTATTAGATAATAATAAAAAAGTCTTATCCCCACCCTTCCTGGGGTACACTCTAATGTGGAATTTGACATCATGTAAAATCAATTTTAGTGTGGGAATGGAGGGATGAGATGTCTGCCTTTCCTTTGATATTTGCACACTGTCCTTCCTGTTAGATGCAGGTATATTACTTAGGACCATTCCTAATAGTATGCTTTGTTTGAAGCAACAAGTACTGAATGCTCACACTATAAAACTCTTATAGGTTCTCAAAAAAACACTAATAAATGAAACAAAAACATTCTTCCACAATGCATATTCAAGAATTTTACACATATTTCTCTCAAATATGTTTAACAAGCAAACCTAATATTAACCATTGTGATAATGTTCTTATAAGGAAAAACTACATTAAGGTAGCTTTTTTAAGAGCTCTTAATTTCTATTTCATGTCTGTTGAAATATAATTTTAAGACAAATAAAATTGTGACTCTCACACTAATATGAAATGAACTTTCTCAAAGTTTTTATTTAACCCACTAATTAGTGATAAACTTAAAATCAATTCAAACAAGAATTCTAGAGATTTATATTTTGTGTAAAATTTATTTTCTTTGCCACGAGCAAAATTCATTTCTATTGCTATGTAATGGAATTCCAGGATGCAGTTGCATCACTGCAGTTTTCTCCAAGTCAACTTCCATTGTCATAGGTGGACACTTCTACATCGTGAGATGATCCTGGAGGGTCAGTGACACAATGCCCAGCATTCCATTCCAAATACACCCAAGCATGTCTTTGCATATCTCAAAATCTTGCATACGTTTCTAACTAAGCATAATTGCCATTATATTGGTGCAGTTAAGATTTGCTGAAACTCATTAAAGCATATATTTGATTAATTAGAAAAAATATATTTTATTGTGATTTTAGAATTGATTTCTTGTAAAATTGAATTTCTGAGAAAGATAAGATGAATTCCAGAGAAAACAGCTCTAACAATTACTTACTTTAAATTGTAATTAACCTGTAAAAATTATAACATACAAGTTTTCAAACAATAATTGGACTGTGACTTCATTGAGAATAAATACTGATGTTTGGAAGGTAAAGATATTAACTTCTCCCCAAATTAGAATAATATTAGCTAATTTAAAAGGAGGCAAGGAAAAATTTATTCACTAAATTTTAATCACTTCCTCAGTTTCAAGGTAATATATCAAAAAGTAATTATATCCGGCCCTTGTTGGGTAGCTCCGTAGGCTAGAGGGTCGTCCCGACACGCCAAGGTTGCGGGTCCCATCCCTATAGTCAGGGCACATGCAAGAAACAACCAAAGAGTGGAACAGATCGATGTTTCTCTCTCTCTCTAAAAATCAATAAAGAGTAACTCTAGTTATCTCTTATTTGCCTCAATAATATTTCCAAATTTTCTCTTACAGGTCAATAAGTAGAGCTTGAAGGGTGATTATTCAATTTCCTCAGCTTTTTTTGAAGGGGGCAGGTGGATAAAAAACAAGTGACTTAAGTACTACAAAAATAGTGTATTGGAAATTAATTTTTACTGTTTTAAATTATATATGTGACACTTAAGATTTAAAAAGCTAATTCTTTCTACCTAACACTTGTCTTTGTTTTTCTCAGTAGCTCTTGGATACATATGGTCAACATCTAAATGAAAAAAAAAAAAAAAACTATTATTTTTATTTTTACTACTTATTTTATTTATGACTATTTAAACATTAACTGCAACCTAGTTTTGCAAAATTTTATCATTGTGTAGGTTAATATTTTTCTTTTATCATTCAATGGCTATGTCAGAGTGCAGAAAGACACTTTTACTCTGTAATGTGTTGTTTTAATACGTACTCAATATCTATTGGTGTCACTTCATGTGTACCTCCCCCACATCAAGCTCAGTGCAGACCCAGTCATTTCTTTTTCCCTACGATGTGATGAAGTTAATCTGTCTTGCCCATGAACACAAAGTACAAGAAATCTTTCACAGGCAATTAAAGTGACAGAAAAATATATAACTTTCGCCTCAACCTTTTTGTGGTGCACCTTGTGAATTACTTTCTCTGGCACCTCTGTGCCAACTTCGCTTCTCTGCTCTGCGACTAGAGAATAGTTTCATTTCAAGTCACGGATTCTGGATACCAACCAAGCTGGCAAATGAAAAATAACTCAGCCGGGGCCATTTCACCCACCAGTGATCTCTGTCTGTGAGATAATTCCTCCCTGAGGTTTCTTTCTTTCCACGACTGCACTCTTAAAGGCCTAAACAGGGCAGCGGGCTGGTGCCACTGTCTAAGGTTTCAATTAAGACATGTGGAGATATCAAAGAAGTCACAAGCAGGCCTCCACAACAATGCCTCATGTTTCGCTCTGTTTTAGTTCAGAGATGGCAAGATGCTTGAAAAATGTAGTTCATTAATCCCCGCAACAGATCCCAGAGCCCGAGAGGACAGAGTGGGAGCCAGCAACAGGATCAGGTTTGAATAGTCTCTCTGTTGGCTGTATACATTTGGAACTGACTGTGAAATCTATGTGGACATACTGAACCCTCTGGTTAACCTCATGGTGCAAATACGTTGATCAAAGGCACTCTGTCAGTATCTGATTAAGAGCCATGTAAGAGCACTGAAGACATTTCCTTCTGGTTAACAACTCTGATTACAGGGGCTCCTGGCGTGAGTTTTCCTGTAAGCATTCAAGCAGGTCCCTGGGCTCCAGCTGGAGCTCGAGGGTTTCCCAATGGCAGAGCTTCCTGTTGCTGAAGGCTTCAATTCATTCACAGCTTGTAAATCAGTAGCCTGTAAATCAACAGATTGAGCTACTACTGTTTAAAACACAGTTTCCTCAACAACCTTCCTTCTGGTTTTGTTTTCATATATCAAGGGCATGAAAAAAAGTGTCCAATTTTTAGCACCTGGCCCGACGGGGACTCAGCGGGAGAGGTGTGTTACACCAGCTCTGCAGTTGTGTTTTTGTTTCGGCAGAGCAAGAAGTCAGTGGCTAACATCATGATAGCAATTGCTTAGAGAAATGATAGGGTTCCATTTTGTGGAAACTAAAAATTATAAATTCTGTATGCATTGCAGAGAATTTTAATGTCTGATAAAATACAAATCTAAAACTGGAATGAGAATTGAGACCTATATGTTTGACTCCCTTGTATTAAATACATGGGATGATATTTTGATATTGATGTGAGGTATTTAATTAAGTTATTTTGAACATTTTATATGACTTAATGCTTATTGAAACAGGATCGACATCAAGAGGACCGGTAATTTATAGACAATCTCTTGTTGTTAATGATCAGTTACATAAGGTAAAGCATCAAAACACAGATACTTGAAAATGGAACAAATTTCTAAATTCATGGCTTCACCTATTATCATAAAGTGTTTTAGAAGGCAATAACAGGTACTGTATACTATATAAGATATTATAATAAGCTTTTCCTCATTATTGCCACATCTATCAGAGAGGGGCCGAATTCTGTGAGAGATCACTTGTAAATCTTAATATTATCTTCAAAGTCAATATTAAGCATTGATAATCCAAGAAAATTAATCATTCTATTTTATCCTGGTCCTTCTACTAAATGTAGCAAAATTAGCACAGAAACTTAATCTGTGCCCCTTGCCAGGAAAGTAGGGCTAGCTGTAGATTGATACTGTTTATGTGGTTGTCTCTAGGTTCTCTGTTAAAGGGAACGTTAGAACTAGCCCTTTGAATAACATTGGTGGTGGTGGTGGTGGTGGTAGCAATAATAGTATATCCTTTAAACAAACTTGGATTTAACTGACCCAAGACTTGGAAAGAGGGCTTTGTAAGCCAGAAATCTCCCTCTGGGATAGAACAGAGATGTGGAAATTTACTCCATTTTGGTAAACAAGGCTAAGACCCCTGCATAGGTGGTCACACACTACTTAGTAGCACACAGCTTTGCGCTTGGGGGGTTTGGTCTAACTTCCTAGACAGGGAAGTATAATTCCCAGGGAGAAGACTACTTAGACAAAGTCAAAACAAGTAGGGGCCCTATCTTTCTTCCTGGTAAAAATTTCTCCTTTTAGCATGAAGGAACTCAGATTCTCAAAAAAGTCAAATGAGCTCAGTGGCAATGTTGTAGGAGAGTGGCAAATAAACCATCTCAGAACTTGGAGGAAAGGAAAGTGCAGACTCTGGGAAATGCTCCTCCACAGTGGTAAAAGAGTGAGCTTTCCAATTAATATCCAGACATTACTATCCTAGAGAAGGGGAAGGGGAACCTAAATTCCAGAAATAAATCTAGATGGGCCTGTTGTTCACCGCGTTGGTGATAGAAGTAGAGCCCTGGCCAGGCCTCGTGGCAAACGGGATACATCCACACACGATTAAGTTTGTAAGTGGCAGCAGTCACACAGTTTTCATCCATTAGCCTTCCGTGATCATCTTCGTCTAGTTGCCCTCCCTCCTCAAACCCTCTCTATAGCTGCTGTCACCTCATCTACTTCATGACAGTTTTCAGAACTCCCACACTTTCCGTAACAATTTTTCTTAAAGCCTCGAGTTTCATTCATTACTCAATCCCCATGAAAACCTTAAAAAAGCAATGTTTTTTCTTAATTCATCTCATCTATGAAAACAATAATTATTTCTACTTTATATGCTCAGCCCCCAGTTGCACAAGATATAGGGTTGCTCCCTATTTATCCTTGCTTTCTGAAGATGGTTCAAATGATTGCCATTCTGCTGTCACCTAATGACCTTCCTCTCATGACACTTTTGCATCTGTGTAGAGCAACGGCATCTCTGACTTATTACAGTCAGCAGCAAGCATACTCTTCTTAATTGATCAGAGCTCTTCCAGTCTCCTTTATCATAACTTATGTTTTTTTTTAAAGATTTTATTTATTTTATTTTCGAGAGGAGAAGGAAGAGAGAAAGAGCAATGTATGGTTGCCTCTCACATGGCCCTCACTGGGGACCTGGCCCGCAACCCAGGCATGTGCCCCGACTGGGAATCGAACCGGGACCCTCTGGTTCCCAGCCCGCGCTCAATCCACTGAGCTACACCAGCCGGGCCATAACTTATGTTTTGACTTCCAATAATTCTCTGATTACTAAACCCAAAAACTCATTATTAAAAATGTTCCTATGTTTTAGATACCACGTATCTTCTAAAATACTCACATCTCTTGAGTTAAAATTGATCCGGTCAAACTCTCTGGCTGTGTGTGCTCTAGGGCAGTCCCAGTTCCAGTCTCCCACGTCACTGTGTAAGACATCACGAGTGAAAAAAGGAGGGGGGAAGAAATCAGCAACTGGAATCTAACAAGTCCATTTTATCTGTTCCACAAAATATGTCATGTATGTCATCAGTAACCCAATCTATGTCCATTCGGGGGAAAACAAAACATTTAAATAATTTAATTAAAATTATTGCATAGGAACTCCTTCAAATCTTTTTGTGTAGAGAGAAAAACAACTAAGGGAAACCACTGACAACTTATCTGCCTTTTCTTGTAATTCAGTTTGGCCAAAAAATAATGCTTAATATCTGACACGCTAATGTTTGAGGCAATGTCTCCAAATGATTCAAGACTAAATTTAAAATATATATAAATATATTAACATATATACATCATATAGATATGATGTATATATACACTTAACATTAAAAGCACATGTATCTTTTCTGCCCACATCTGCTATTGGAAACCCGTAAAACCTGAACAAAAAAAAAAAAAAACCATATATGAGTATCAGGCTAGAGCTTGAGATATTACCTGAATTAGAAGAACAATGGGCAAAGGAACTAAACAGATACTTCTCCAAGGAGGACATACAGAGGGCTCAGAGACATATAAAGGACACTCAGCATCACTAGCCATCAGAGAGATTTAAATTAAAACTACAATGAGATACCACTTGTGGTATCATAAACAAATCATCATAAACAAATCAGCAAACAACAAGTACTGGCAAGGATGTGGAGAAAAGGGAACCCTACTGCACTGTTGGTGGGAATGCGGACTGGTGCAGCCACTGTGGAAAACAGTATGGAAATTCCTCAGAAAACTAAGAGTGGAACTGCTTTTTGACTCAGCAATTCCACTGCTGACACTATACCCTAAGAATCCTATAACACCAATTCAAATGAATCTATGCACCCCAATGTTCATAGTGTTATTTACAATAGCCAGTGCTGGAAACAGCCTAAGTGCCCATCAGCAAATGAGTGGATCAAAAAACTGTGGTGGAACTGGAGAGCATTATGCTAAATGAAGTAAGCTGGGAGGTGAAAGACAAATACCATATGATGTCACCTAAAAGTGGAACCTAATCAACAAAACAAACAAGCGAGCAAAATAGACCCAGAGACATGGAAATAAAGAACAAACCGACAATGACTAGAGGGGAGGGGGAGGGGCATAACAAGGGAGAGGGGAAGGGTCAAGTCAAGGAACACGTATAAAAGACCCACGGACAAGGACAACATGGGATCGGGATTGAACGTAGGAGGGTTTTTGGACAGGGCAGGGGAGAGTAACGAAGGGAAAATGGGGACAACTATAGTTGAACACAATAAAAAACATTTTTAAATAAAATATAATGAAATAATTCACCTCTAAAAGACAAAGCGTGACTACAATAACAAATCATGTCAGTTACAAAAATCTATATATGATAATGATCTCTACTTTCCACTCTGCTCCTCCCTGGGCCTAGACCCACTCCCAAAATATTTAAATCTATAGCTGGCTCCTTACAACACATTATTTCTCATGGATAAATGTTTAGTCACTTTGCAAAGGTAGCTGCTCCGTTGTTAAAAATGTTATCAAGTTATCTTTTCCTCATTGAAATGTAGTGACACCTTTATTGTCTAACGATTCTCTTGTGTATATATATATTGGCCCATCCATTCCTGTGTCAGAATCTACCACGGCATTTCAAATACGTGTTAATAATTGTTTAGGTTAGTTTTGCTGAACTACTTTTATTTTTCAGATTTCTTGTAACTATGATTATGTTTTTCTTGTATCAACTATAAAATCAACTTAGATTAAAAATAAAGAAGCACACTTGTAAATTTGTGAGAATTATCTTGAAGTTTTAGTTTAGGCATCAGCAAATTCCAACCCATGAGCTCAATCCGGTCCTTTGTTTGTATTTGTAAACAAAATTTTGTTGGGATACGGCCACATCTATTCACTCAGGTACTATCTATGGTTATTTTTGTTCTGTGACAGAAGAAGTAAGTAGTTGTGACCAAAACCATACAAGCCATAAAATCAAAAATAATCAATGTCTGAACCAATATTGAAAAATTTTACTGATCTCTGTTTTCAATTAATGTTCCATAGTTCCGTATATTTCCACATTTCCAAAGTAATCACCAAAGCTCACTGGCTTAATACAATAATATTGTATTTCTTGTGTCTATTACTAATTCATAGCAATTCAACAAGGGAGGTGGTGGGGTAATCGGTGCTTACAATAGCTACTTAGGGACCCAGGCTAACAGATTTTATCTTGAAATTTTCTACCATAAATCCTGTAGAAAATATATTAATAGAAACATGGTAAATCATGAGCTGGCATTTAAAGCTCCTTCCTGGAAGCAGCACATGTAACTTCTCAGATGTTATTGTCCAAAGCAAGTCATATGACCGTATTTAACTTCAAGGGTGCAGGGGAAAGAGATGAAGTGTTTCCGTGAACAGTGTCGATGACTACCGTAATTCATGTAAGAAGACCTGACGTTTTTTGAATATTGAGCTATCCTACTCAAGAATATTCTATGCCTAGAAAAATCACTCAAATTTTATATCAGACCATTTGATAGCATATTCATTTATTTCATCAAACAGCTCCTGAATCATATTCAGTATGTCTACTGCTCAGCATGTCATCTGTTATTAATGTAAATGGGATTTACAATTTCTTGTTGTTTACATATTAAACATATTGATTTATGTATTACTTTTTATTCCTAGCCATATTATTAAAGACATTATTGTTCTTAGTAACTTTTTATGTGTTTCCCTTGGATTTTTTATGTGCAAAATAATTTAAGAAAATAATAATTTTGTCTTCAACTTAGCTTATATTTAAGGTGCTTTCAAAGTCCATATTTCCATGATATGCTTGACCTACACTCCCTTGCTTCATTCACTGAATCATTGATTCATTCACTCATTTAAAATCCAATTATTATTTAAAATATGAAGAGTATTGTATTATGAACTATAGATTGAAAGGTGAATAAAGCAGAGTAAGTCTGCAATGAAGAATTTATTTATAGAGGCAGATGTATTAATAAATTAGTATACAATATATAAATCCAATATGTAAGATAAAAATAATGTCAAGTGGAAAAAATCTAGTGAAGTATGTCAGATTTGGTATTGAAATTTAACACTGAATAAACACATAAGTATGATAATCTCCCAAGGTCAGTTAATGTCATTGTAAAACTACTATTAAAAAATCATTGAAAGCAAATGTATTTTTATCTTAAAATAGTTGTTTCATTTATCTATATATATTTTACATTTTCAAACTATGCATTTGAATATATCAGGGCAGCAAAACTTCTTTTTAATTTTTTTGCAGCAGTACCTGGTATTTGTACCTTGTAACTTTAGTAAATTATCAATTAATTGTGACTAAATTTGTTATTACCACTTTGTTTACTACTTGATTAAGCTTAGAATATTTCTAAGACAAAGAAAAGATTAGTGAGAACTTATTGTGCAAACATAAAAAGAAAAATATCTTAGCAAGTATGAATATGTTTTGAAGTTGTTAATACCATGTTTTGAGACAATAACCATAATAATTCTGATACCCACTATAGAGATAATTTTATTATAAATCCACTTGCTTAAGTTTCCTGCATTATGGATTTTATCTTTTTTTTATTTTCATGACTGAAGTAGGTGACCTGACAAAATTCAAGAACACTTAGACACACTTTGCCAGTGCCAGTTTTGAAATCTCGTCACTGGGGAGGAAGTGGCCTTTGCCAGTCACAAGGGTCTCAACAGCTCTCCTGCCTCTGTTTCAGGACCCTGAGGGTGACTGGATGACTGATTCTTTTTCTGTTCCCGAGAGAATCTAGTTAAATTGAGAAGAAAACAATCATCATAAATCATACACAATGTCTTGAGACTTAACATTTTTCATGTAACTCAGAGGTTACTCCAGTCATGACACTTGAATGACATGAAATAATAACGTACATGGACCTCCCAATTACCACATCAGGGTAGCCTCAAAGGAGGACAGGGATTTTTAAGATTGCAATATATTGCTAGCAAATTGTGACTACACATTGGGTCAGGTTAGCAGAGAAACTGTCATTTTGGACACTACCCATTTTATTAATTTGAGATTCCAATGAAGTTTGAGAGAATTTCAGAAGAATTCATACCTACTGGTAACTGAATCAGATCTCTGCTCTGAAATTTTTTCCTCAATTACTTGCAACTTTTTTCTGGAAACATATTATTATAGAGGACCTGGCAGTATACTCAAAGTAATAGCTGAAATATACACACAATTATCTTTTAGTCAAAGATTTACATATGTTGACCCTATACACATACATACATCCCAAAAACCTCATTTTTAGATTTGGATCATAGTCTTAGAATTAAGATTTTTCATGAATGTCACTAAAAAATAAAAAAAAATCACTTTTGGTTTATAAGAAATCTAAGAGAGGTAGTATCAATTGGTAAATATGATTTATGATTATTATTTGATAATTCATTAAAAAATAGAACTCAAAGCCAGAGATTAAACCTCTAAAATTTTCTTTTTATGTACTCTTTCCTGTCATTCATGAATTTCTCAAAGCTTCCCTCAAACCTACTTTCCAAACTTATCTTCTGCTATTCCCATATATGATTATTTTTGTTAAAACCAAACTTCCTGCACAAGCCCACAACTACTATGCTTTATGAAAACTATATTCATATTTGGTGATCTCTTACATACATTTTTATTTGTGTAGTTTCACAAATTCATTACAATCCTAGTGATCTTTCTTTATTTAAACTCACAAAATTTAGTAAATAATGCTTCTCAAATTTTTCATGCCATGATAAGATAGAAAATCAATAGAACTGTACAATGCACTGTGGTAAACCAGCATGCCTTTTTACAATATTGGAGGCAAACTGAATAGAAACTCCAAATGCCCCAGATCCAATTAAACTGGCTAAGATTGAGAATGTGGTACAGGGAAAATCAGGTATGTCTGTAAGAAGGAGCTGAATTCTATACCAACTCCCTGACAGTACGGCAGGTGCTGTCCTAGATCTTGATTTGCATCATTCTTCATTATTGGAACTTCTTGCCCACTTTCTTGAACAAATCACACACTTTTTCAAAATAGAAATAATGTCTTCTAAATCTTATTTATCTAAAATTTTGGTTGTATATATAAAACAAAATTGGGTTTTGAACATTATCAAAGAGAACAGTTTAGTGGCATTAAATTCTCATCAAAACCCTCCATCTCCAGAACTTCTTTCATCTCCCCAAACTGAAACTTTGTATCCCTTCCTCTCTCCCGAGCCCCTGGGACCCACCACTCTGCTTTCTGTCTCCATGAGTTTGCGACACTCGGTACCCATGTAAGTGGAATCACACAGCATTTTCCTCTTCTGCCTGGCTTATTTAACTCAGCATAATGTCTTCAAGGTTCAAGACACAAATTATATATATGTTTATTTATATAAATATATAAACAAATTATTTATTTATTATTTATATAAATATATAGAAATTGTGAATCATCTCTAAGGTGAATTTTGTCAGATATCTTTGCTCTCTTATTAAATTATTTTAATGAGAATCAATACAGCCATTTGATTGAAAGTAGTTATGATTGACTTAGCTACTAATTAACTTTGATGTGTGGATTATAGTTTATCACAAAAAATCACGTGGTTTTCCCTAATAATTCAGTTATTTTAAATTAGATTATAGTGTCATGGTTATAATAAGACCATGTCTTCCCCTGGCTGGGGTAGCTCAGTGGATTGAACACGGGTCTGTGAACCAAAGTGTCGCCAGTTCAATTCCCAGTCATGGCATGTGCCTGGGTTGTGGGCCAGGTCCCCAGTTGGGGGCACATGAGGGGCAACCACACATTGATGTTTCTCTCCCTCTCTTTCTCCTTCGCTTCCCTTCTCTCTAAAAAAATTAATTAATAAAATCTTCAAAAACTATAATAAGACCATGTCTTTTGATCCTTCTTCTTTTTTGGGAAGGTTTTACACAAGCAAATGCAGTTCACTAATTTTCTTTTTTTAGAGTTTGTTTTGAGGGGAAATACTTTATCTATAATATCTAAGAAATTACAGTTTGAATAAATCCCATGTTCTTATATCATTATAATGATCTACAAACGTAGTTTATGTGTGGATAAGAAAACTATTTAGTGTTACTATCAGATGAACTTCTAGGCAGAAAGTATTGTTTTTCTATGCTGCAAAGAGACTTTGACAATTATAGGTAAAACAGGAAACAAATATGCAAAGACATTATTACAACTTCTATAATTCTGTTGTACAAAAGATGCTATTTGCTATTCAAATAAACCTTGAGAATGTGAATGAGTTGGTACTTGATGGGTGATCTCACCTATTCAGAAGCATCTCTTGCCTTCATTTAGTTCCTCCTGCACTTAAAAATTTACTAAGAAGAAATGAGAATAATCTGAAAGGCTGAGAAGAAGGTCAGTGCCAATTTCAGTTCCAGGTGAGACAGAAGCAATACCACACTCATCGGTAAGCAAGAAGGTGAACCACTGGAGGAGCTCTTTATATTAATGCCACAGTAAATGTGGCAAGTCCATCACAGGGTATCTTAACACATCATGCATGTCATTCAGATATATATGTAACCTGCTGAGAATGTGGATACCTACTTTTCTCTGCTGTGATTTTAGTGCATTTTAAGAATATCCCTAAATTTTACCTTTTCACCAAAATACTTGGTTCTGTAGTACTTTCTGAGTTAATAGAAAGCATGCCTATGCTTTTCTTCCCTAATTTAAAGAAAAGCATGAATTTCATAAAGAGACAAACATATTCAAGCTAAAATGTATTGATCTCGCATTAAAAAAGAAATCATTCCTGTAGTCTTCTACAATAAAAAGTAAACAAGAAAAACAGAAGAAAAGAGAGACGATCAAATATATAATTTAAAATCCAAACATTAAAGAAAACACTTAAACACTTAGCACAAGCGATGAATTTATTGTCCTCATTGGGGCAAATTCCAACTTTGATCTGTGGTTTCTTACAGATTTATGCTATCAATACAGCTGCATATAATTTCACAAATAATGTAACACAATAACAGTATTTGAAGGAAATATTAAATGCCACTTGTCGAGTTAATAGCCTATTACAGTCAAATCACCTTAAAATATGTACCAGTTATATGCATTAATGATTTCTAATAATTTAAAATTGTATAGCATGACTGTGAACTGAAATGGAACTCTGATTGATTCTTTGTGGAAAATTAAAGTTGCAAAATAACCTAATAGAGTTTCCCTCAAGAAAGAAAATACACATAAAAAATCTTTAAAATGATAGCAAATTTTTAAAAGGAGGATCCTTTTTGTGTCCCGATTTTGGCTGAATCAGTTCAGTATATTCAGTACTTCCCTGTAGTAGTTTGTTAAAGCATGTACTGCATTCATGGAGAAGGTATCCCTGAGTAATGGGACAGTACAATTTATTGCAAAGAAACATAGGTATATGTACATAAAAGAAAAGGACGTCTTCACCTTGACTCTGCTAATGCACATACACTGGTCTGCATTTGGCTTGTAGCACATTAGCATTTACTCAGCTATTAAGGTTATTTTATGATTTGAGAGTTAACATGGCATAATAGTAAAGATTGTGGTCAACTGAGTCAAATTATGTGGGTTTGAACACTGACAGATAATATCAGTTGTGGTAAAAGATTTGGGGCAATTTACTCAGCCTCTGTGTTTGACATTTCTTACCTATAAAATAGAGGTTCTCTACTTTAGAGGCCTGTTTTGTCACAGGTGGACACAGGTAACCAGGTTGTTGTTGATGGCAGACAAACAATTAAACCGAACACACAGAGAGTTCATCGCAGAAAGAGAGAGAGCAGATTTATTAAGTGACAGTACACTGCACAGAGTGTGGGAACAGGCCGTCCCCGAGCAGAGACCGACCTCAGGGGCTGGGGGCGGTTTATTCTTATAGGGCCGATATTTCCTGGCTAGATTTGGTGGGGTTTTATTGTGCATGCACAAGTAGTTATATTACTTCAAAGCTGCTGCTCATGTGGTCTCCCACAATTTTCCTTGATTGGCCACTGAGGAAGGGGGTCGCACAATGTCAATTTATTATAATGCTATTACAGTGAAGCAGGGGTGATCTTCTGTGCATCTTCTGTGCATGTGCATTCATGAGTCACCATGATTCAGCACTTTTGTAGAAATTGGGAACAACTGGTCTAAGAAGAGGGACTCCGTCCTGAATCAATGTCCTTTAGCCCTGGGGCACCTCTGGAGTTTTCTCCTTCCTGACTATCTCCTGCCTCAACTTCCTCCCTGAGAGACATGGTTCTCAAAAATCTTGTTGGGGTTGTTGAAGGGTGAAGATCATTCTTCTGTAACTTCTGGCTTAGATGGAGCAGGAGTCCCTGCCTATTGAGAACCATGAAACTCTCACCGTATTCCATCTAGAGGCTGAAGAGGAAGTGCTGAAGCCGTCACAGATGCTGTATGTTGGTCAGCTTTAGCATCACCCTCAGGGATTGGTTGGAAACCCTGGAGCATCATCAATTTCATGTGGAACTGCTTAATCTAGAAGATACAAATTTAATGAGTACATTAAACAAAAAAGGTTCTAAAAGTGATAAGAGCAGCAATGTTATTAGGGGACCTAGAAAAGGTAGTGGCCATATTAAGCTAGAGAGCCAGGAGGTCAGGGTATCCCTAATTCCTTGACCCTGTTGATTATATTTATGTAGCCACTCTGCCTGTTCATAAATTGCCCTTATGTTAGTTTCAACCATTCCAGAGTTATTTACATAAGTGTAGCAGATTTTACTGATAACAGCGCATACCTGACCATGTTCTGCTAGAAGATAGTCAAGGGCAAGGTGGTTATCTATGACTACATTTGCCAGTGACTCTAATGATCTTGGTAGTCCAACTAGAGTATCGGTAGTATCTTTGGAGACTTCTTCTATAACCTTAGTGAGTTCCCTAAGAGTGGACTCACGGTAGGCAAAGTCTCCCCAGAGGGCTGAGTGACAATAGTGGCAGCAGCTCCAGCCACTACTAGACCAAAAGTTCATTTTTCTCAGCTGAGACATGAACTTCCAGGACCCTAGGGTATGTTTATAATGGTAAGGTCTTGGAGTGCCACGGTCCCTAAGGTACAGTTACCCCCATGTTTAGAGTTGCTGAGATGTGTATAAGCAATAGCTTCTTGAAGTTCTGAATGATCTGTTAGCCAGTGGTGCCCTTTCATTTCTAATACTCCTTGTACTGGTGTGGAGTTAAGACTTTTAACTTCTGCTGAGCATTAGTTTAGCAGCTTCCTCGGTTACCATGGCAGTGGCTGCAGCTGCTCTTAGACACGGAGGCCACCCGTGTTACTGCAGTGTCCAGTTTTTTAGAAAAATATGCAACTGGTTGAGGTTCATTCCCTAGTCATTGGACTAAGACCCCTAACTCTATTCCTTCCTTCTCTGCTGTGTATAGAGAGAAAGGTGTGTTTCAGTTATGGATGCCTAAGGCTGGGCCTCAACTAGGGCCTGCTTGATTTTATTAAAAGCCTGATCACATTCCTTTTCCCATATTATGAATTCAGTGTCTGGCCCCTTAGCAGCTTCATACAAAGGTTTGGCAATTAGCGCAAAGTTGTGGACGCAAATCCTAAGAACCCTGTCATTCCTTAAAAGGAGAGAAGCTGCTGTTCAGCAGCAGGTGAAGGTAAAGCAGTAATGGCTTTAATCTCTCACTGATAATTGCCTGGGCCCAGGAATCAAAATATACCCTAAATAATTTGCTTTGTGTTTGGTAATATTTACTTTGTGTTCTCTGATACCTGATATTCTCTTTCAGCTAGGAAATTCAAAGTCGGGATGGTATTTTGATCAGAAGCCTCTTTGGAGAGGCTGCAGATTAGCATATCACCTACATATTGTAAAACAGCACCTCCTTGTAACTGTAGCTCTCGAAGATCCTTTCCCAACACCCTAGCAAAGAGGTGGGGACTGTCCCTGAACCCTTGTGGTAATACAGTCCAAGTGTACTGCTGATGAATCATTGTCTTTGTATCAGTCCACTCAAAAGCAAACAAACACTGAGACTTGGGATGCAAAGGGATGCAGAAGGCATCTTTCAAATCTAACACTGAATACCACTGTGCATCATCAGGTACCTGTGAGAGCAAGGTATAAAGGTTAGCTACTATTGGATGTAGAGGGACTACTGCTTCATTGACTAACCTTAGATCCTGGACTAACCTATACTCTCTGGTAGGTTTTATCTCTGGTAAGATGGGAGTGTTGCAAGGAGACTGACAAGGAATTATGAGCCCATGTTATGTAATTTTAGATATGGTAGGCTTTGACCCCTCCAAAGTCTCTAATTTAATAGGATACTGTTTCCTATGAAGATAATATGACCTGGGCTTTAACTGGATTCTAACCAGTAATGCAGTCTATGCTCTTCCTGGAATCCCTGACTCCAAAACCAGTGTGTTCCCTGCATCCAGAACTGAACTTGGAATTTCCTCCTAGGTTCAGCTACTACTGATTATCACAACCCTGCTTAACTCAAGTGGCTCTTCAGGAAACAACAAAATAGTTTCCATTCAGGCTAAAATTTCCCAGCCTAACAGAGGAATAGGGCACCGAGGAACAATCTAAAAGGAGTGTTTGAACATTTGACTCGCAAATAGGCAAGTGATAGGGAATGTGTAGACATAGGCCTGAAGATTTCCTCTGACCCCCATTATCTTAGCTGATTTGGAGGAAAGAAGTCCAGAGTAAGAGCTAAGGATGGAGTTAAGTGGCCCCAGTATCAACAAGAAAGTTGGTTTTCTTACCAGCCACATCCAGAGTTACCCGGGACTCCTCGGTAGAGATGGGAATATGAGTATTCCCCAGGGCCAACCTGTTTCCCAGGCACCATCAATCCTTGAGAGTAGCCATGGCCTTAGGTCATGACCCCTTTCCACTCTGGGAATGGGGGCAGTCTACCTTCCAGTGCCAGGGCTCAGAACTGATGTTCTTGCATAGAGCACAGGGTCCCAGAAGTGGTCGAGTGCAGTACTCTGCCCAGTGTCTGGGGTGCTTGCCTTTATAACAGGTCTGATCCTTTCTACTCAGATTCCTTAGAGGCCTCCCAAGCTCCCCTGATGGGGCTGGGTTCCGCCAACAGCACTACTAAAGGCTAGTGCAAGGAGCTCAGCTTGCTTCTCCCTTTCCTTCTTTCCCTGTTTTCTTTCCTCCAAATCTTTATCAAATACAGAAAAGGCCATATACATGAACTGGTCTAGGGGGAGTCTCTGGACCCATTTGTAATTTCTGAAGCTTCCTGCGAATATCAGGGGCAGACTGACTTATAAAATGTTGTCCTTATAAGATTTGACTCTCCAGGGAGGAAAGATACAAGTTCATATATTTCCAGAAGGCTTCTACCAGTCTGTTTCTGGCGAAAGCTGGGTTCTCTTCCTTGCCCTGGGTGATTTCCCTAACCTTTTCATAATTTACAGTTTTCATGATGCAGTTTCTCATTCCTGCCAGTAGGCGATCTATCATTGCATCCCTACTCCGGATTCCCGCCTGAGTATTGTATCCGCAATCGGGATCCTGGACTGGGACGGCTTGGGTAGCGGGCTGATTAGTGCCAGGGTTCTGCGTATGCAATTGGTCTGCATGTTTACAGGACTCCTCCCAGATCCGCTGTTTCTCATCTGGGGAACAGGAGGTGGTCAGAATTATGTACAACTCTATCCATGGCATCCTAAAGTCTAAAGTAAGAGTCTAGAAATTGCCAGTGAAACACAAAGGGTCTTCTGAAAAACTCCCCAGCCTGTCTTTAAATTGTTGTAAATTAGGTATAGAGAAGGGCACTTGTACCCTTATAGCACCTTCAGTGCCTGCTACCTCTCTCCAGGGTAGGAGTGTAGGAGTGGTGAGGAGACAAAAAGCACCACTCCTAGTATGTCCTTCTGGGCTGAGTTTTTTTTCCTCAGCTCTGGCTTTAGGTTATCCGTAGCATAAGGTGGTGGAGAGGCTGATCCCTCTAAGGTAGGGGCAGAGACTCCTCAACTCTGGGATCCCCCGAATCTCCCTTGAGAGACAGGTGGGGAAGTAAGGAAGGTATCTTCTAATTGATCACCACTTGGGCCCATAGGTTCTGTCAGGGTGGGGCTAGAGCAAAACCAGGGATCTTGGTACAGAGCCGTAAATGCTTGTATGTAAGGAATTTCGGACCATTTGCCTTCCCTCCGACAGAATAGATCTAACTGCAGTATAGTATTATAATTCCTGCTCCCATTTTCAGGCTGGATCTTTCTATCCCCTAATTTATACTGCACCCAAACAGTGTTACAAAAGAAAACTAATCTCTTCTTTTTTAAACTTTTAGGGTCAAATTTGTCCCAATTGCTAAGAATGCAGCCCAATGGTGATTTGGAAGGGATGGAAGGTGTAATTCCCATCTCGAATGTGGTGATCCTAAAGAGAAAGAAAAAAACAAGCAAAGATACTCATTTGCAATCTAGAGGTGTCCCTCTTTGCTTGCCTCAGGAGCTTTCCTAGTGGGCCACAGGGCTCCCCCAGGATCCCACTGACTTACCAGACATCGCCGGTGAAAGAAATTCTAGAGAGTGTCTGCTGACAGAAATCTAAAAGACTTAAGAGGATCACCACAGTCTAGTTTTGTTTCTTTTTCTATGTTTAATTCAGAGGTTTTGAGTTCCCTGGACACTATTTGCATAATTCATGGCCCTACTGAGTGTCCAGGCTGCAAAGAACTGTAGGGAAGGAACCATTCCAGCACCCTTGAGTAGCTGCCTGCAATCCCGATAACCCCAGACCCACTGCTCCACCCAGGTGGCCTGAGTATGTTTCCATTCCTGTACTCTCCATCTATGGAGACCCTCATCCTTCTGTAAGCCTTCAGGTCTGGACCACAGGAGGTGTCTTACTAGCAAAATAGTTTCTGGCCCCATAAACCACCAAGAGTAGCACCAAGACGGCCTTATTATAAAATGACTCTTTTCCAAATCACAAAGAGGACATTTGTGTATTCTATCTAATTTTTCCAGAGCTTTAAGAAATTGTACCTGAGTCTGAAATTTCCCCATAAGATACTTCAAGAGGCATCTAAAGCACCCCCCTTCATATTGGAGGCAGATCTCATAGTGGGATGATGGACTGAGAGAGGAAATTAAAATACCCTTACAGAGGCAAGTAAACCACCTAAGAATTTCATATTCAACTAATTGGGTAAGAGTGGCTCCATGTGGCCATTCTGGTAACAAATGACCACTAGGCACCTGCTGAGCAGCTCTGGGCAATGTTGCTGCTTACAATGACAGTATATATATGCCAAACATAGGAGCAGCTCATTCCTGCAACTATACTTAGTGATGGGACTATTAGTGACCCTGAAATAGATATTCTGGGCACAAAGACAACAGGAACCTGTCCTGCACAAAAGGCAAGTGTGGTACGAGTACAGGTCTAAAGGCCAAAAGTCAGCTGGAAAGAACAAGCATAAAAGACTATCTGTGGGCCTGATGAGGAGACTGCAAGAGGAGGTCATAGCACAGGCCAGATGGTGACTGATATCCCACATGGAAGGTCAAACTATGCCTATGAGGGAGCAGCCATGGAGTGGGGCAGTATCTTGTGGTTTTCATAGTGTGCCTGACCAGTGTGCAGACATTTCCTTGCACCTGGAGGGGGCTGAGGCTAACCCCATTCCACACCCAAGTTATCCTATCACAGATGTCTTCAAGCGGCGGGCACCCTTGTGGTTTTTAACTGCCCAACCCATGCCCAGATTTTAGCTGCTGACCTTCCATCAGGGAACATCAGATTCACCAAGACAGAATAGATGGCAATGGAAAGGGGCACTCCTGGGTGTCAGGGCAGCAAAAGGGGCTCACTACTCTGGTGTATTCTCCTGGCTGGCTACCCCCCAAAACTGTCACAGGTGGGCATAAGTAAACAGGTTGTTCGTGATTGTGAACAGAGAATTGAACCAAACACACAGGGTTTATAGCAGAAAGAGAGAGAGCATATTTATTAAGCAATAGTTCACTAAACAGAACACGGGAGCAGGCCAATTCCAAGCAGAGATTGACCTCAGGGGCTGGAGGGATTCTACTCTTATAGGGCAGATATTTTCTGGCTAGTTTTGGTGGGCTTTTATTATGCATGTACAAGTAGTTATATTACTTTAAAGCTACTGCTATGTGGTCTTCCATGATTTTCCTTGATTGACCACTGAGGAAGGGAGTCGCACAATGTTAATTTATTATAATGCTATTATAATGAAGCAGGGGTCATGTAGCATCTTCTGCACATGCGCATTCATGATTTACCATTATTCAGTGCTTTTCTAGAAAGCAGGAACAATTGGTCTTAGAAGAAGGTCTCTGTCCTATATCGATGCCTCTATCTTAGCCCTGGGGCACCTCTGGAGTTTCCTCCTTCCTGACTATCTCCTGCTTCAATTTGGGGGCTAAATAAGCAATTCATATGGAATTATTATTACTGACTCTCACCCACAATAAGTGAACAAAGAGTATTAATTATTATCTTAGTATTATCTTTATGAACAAAAATTTTAAAGGATATTTTAGTTATACTTTAACTATTATTACCTATTGTTCCATTCACTCTGTTATTGTATTTATAGGAAAGGTATAGATTATTACCTTTTAAAAATATTGATTAAGCAATATATTAAATAATTCACCAGATACAGAACATCTACATGTTTGGAGTGTCATTAGTCACTGATGAAATAACAGATCAAAATAGATTTGTTCCTTGTTTATGGGAACCTCACAGTTCAATATGGAAAGATTTAGATAACCATGAAAGAGGGATTTTCTTTTTTTTTTTAATTATTTTATTTTATTGTTGTTCAATTACAGTTGTCCGCATTTACCCTCCCCCCACCCCACCCCAGGCAAACCCACCTCCCTCCCTTGCTTCCCCCCTCCCCCTTGGTTTTGTCCATGTGTCCTTCATTGCAGTTCCTGAATACCCTTGTCCCCCTTCTCTCCTTCCCCTTCCCCTCTGGTTACTGCCAGAATGTTCTAAACTTCAATGTCTCTGGTTCTATTTTGTTTCTCTGGTTGTATTTGCTTGCTTACCTCAGAAGCGTCTTGGCTGTGGCTGATCTAACTTTCCTGGTAGCTGATCTGGCCTAGGTGCCTTCTCTCCTGAGTCCTCATACGAAACTTTTTAACATTTCATAAAGTAGAGGCTGCATGATAATGTACTCCTTGAACTTGACCTTATCTGAGAAGCACTTTATCTGCCCTTCCATTCTAAATGAAAGTTTTGCTGGATAGATTATTCTTGGTTGTAGTCCCTTGCTCTTCATGATTTGAAATATCTCTCTCCAGCCCCTTCTTGCTTGGAAGGTCTCCTTTGAGAAATCCGCTGACAGTCTTATGGGGATTCCT